>APFE030615389.1:222163-235570 GCA_000404065.3 Pinus taeda | reverse complement strand
TTTACAACCTGTGCCTTGATGCTGAACAAGCTCCTCCCAGGGTCCGACAAGAAGTCTCTTCTACTTTGACAAGTTTCACTCACTTCCCAATGAAACCAAAAGGTATGTGATCTCTCCTCTCAAGTTTAACTAGGAAGTCCCAATTCCATCAGCATTTACCCTCAAAATGTTCAGCTTCTAACCTCCTCAGCAACTGACCCAATGCCTTAATTTATAGTGCAATGGAGGGAAGTTACTAGGTCCTCCTTCAAAGGGATAAAGCCCTCCTTCAAAGGGATAGCTCCTCCTATCAAGGGATTAGCTCCTTCTCTTTTCGGATGCATGAACCACCTTAGAGCGAACAATCCACGTCAAAATCCTTCTAGAAACATCTAGAATTAACCCAAAAGTGAGTTTTTTAGGATAATAAACTCGCGCCTTTTTGACTTTCACAGGGGTACGTACCCACCCCTTTACAGACAGAGCGTGCAGATACGCAGATAACATGAACAAAGGGTGCGGGCCTGCAGGTAAAAGTGAGAGAAAGTGCGGAACCAGAGCTTTATTGATTTTAATGTCTTTCTCTCATTTTCAAAGCTTGACATGAAGATCTGAGGTCTGAGACTTGCTTAGGAGGACAGTATAAGTGATGATAGACCCATACTGACTGCAAATAGTCATGGTGACGATATTTTTGTGTAACAAGCCCCCTTTTCTCCTAGAATTTGATATTCTGTATGATTCTTATGAACACACCTCGATGGAGTATTTTCCTTGTCTATTGTATTTTCTTCTGGTGCTTCATTGGTTTCTTCTTTTATATCATTTTGATTTGATGCGACAAAGAATCCCCCAACTTCCTCACTGTCATATTCCTCTGTTGATTTCATTTGTTTCGGATTTATGCATGCTTCATCAATTACAACATCAATGCTTTCAACAATTTTCTGAAGTCTTTTATTATAACATTTGTATCCTTTACGTCTAGATGAATAACCAAGAATAATTCCTTCGTCTTCTATGGGTTCAAACTTACCAAGTTTTTCATCAGTCCTTTTGATAAAACATTTGCTTCCAAAAACTCTAAAGTGTTTTATAGTAGGGGTCTTACCATACCAAATTTCGTATGGATTTTGATTTATATTTACCCGAACACTCGCTTTTTTTAGAATAGTTACAGCAACAAATGTAGCTTCACCCCAGAAGGTTGCAGGAGTTCTAGATTCATCTAGCATAGCTCGAGCCATTTGTTAAACTGTTCTGTTCATCATTTCTACCACACCATTTTGCTAAGGAGTTATTGCAACGGAGAATTGCCTTTTTATTCCATATTGTTCACAAGAGTCAAAGAATTCATCTGATATGAATTCTCCCCTTCGATCAGATCTGAGACATTTGATTTTTCAATTTGATTCATTTTCAACTAAAGCTTTGAAGGCTTTAAACTTCTCAAATTCTTCATCTTTGTGCTTTAGTAGACCTATCCAATACATCCTGGAAAAATCATCAATAAATGAAATAAAGTATTCTTCTCCACGAGGTGAATTTTTCCTTGTTGGTCCACATAAATCAGTATGGATGAGTTCAAGAGGTTTACTTGATGACCCTTCTTTTTCAATGAAGTGAACTCTAGTTTTCTTACCGATTTGACATGGCTTGCATATGGTATTTTTTGGGATGCTAGTATCTCGAAGATCACAAACTGCCTTGAGCCTGCATGCTTTTCTTATTTGAGAAAAGCTTAGATGTCCCAATCTTCTATGCAATAGCCAGTTTTCATCTGTTTTGCTTAGATAGCATTGTTGTTGTCCTCCTTTAAGTATATATAAGTTGTTTGGAGTTCTTGTCCCCTTGATCACGATCTTTCCTATATCAAGCTCACAAACCACACATTTGTTGGATCAAAATACCACTTCATTTCCTTGATCGCACATTTGACTGGCACTCAACAGATTATGCTTTAAACCATCTACATACATAACATTTCTAGCTTTAACCTTTTTTTCAAGAAAATAGAGCCTTTACCTTTAATGACAACAGGAATTTCATTTCCAAATGAGACATTCTTTTCTTTTTCTAAAGCATTATATGAATGCAATTTCTCTTTATCACCTGTCATGTGTTTGGAGCATCCACTGTCAATGTGCCACTGATTTTCTTGTCCTTCTGCATACAGAGCTATGCCACATCTTTTTGATTCAAATCCATTTCTTCTCCATATCTTGGGATTTAATGGTGTTTGCTCCTTTAAAGTGTTGGCTGAAATTTTCTCATGCATTTAGATTCTTCATGACCAAAGTTGTTACAAATTGAACATTCTATTTTGTTTTCATGAGGAGAAAAGTTATTATTGGAAATTTCATTGGTTCTTGTCACACTCCTTTAATTTTGTGCTTCTCTAATCATTATGGTTTTGTAAGAAACACATTCAGTAGCCTTGTGCCCAAAGTTATGACATGAAAAACATTGCCCATTAAAGAAACTTATGTGATCATAGTATCATTTGGTATTGTTTACCTGTTGATTGCGCCTTCTACTGATATTCATCCTTGGAGTAAATTGAGTATGATTTACCTGATGAGTAATTTTAGACTTTTGTTGATGATTGACATGTTCATTGGTCTTTGCTGGATCAAGATAACTTCTAGTGGAGGCTGACGACTTCTGTGATTGAGATGAATCTTCAGTATATCCTGTCTTTATTAGAGGAGAATGCTAAACATTGATGATTTCATTTAAAGTTTCTAATCCTTTAGAAAATCTAAGATTAAGACATTTTGTCTTCTTAAGATCTTTTCTTAGACCCACAATTTCACATTCCATATTTTCATTGTATTTTTCTCTTTCAGCAAGTTGGTGTGTCAAAGTATCTATGATCATATTCTTTTCTTCTACACATATTTTGAATTTAATGATTTCTTCAAGAAAGTCTTCCTCTTCTAATGCATCCAAAAAATCATCATTGTCATAAGCCATAGTAGTCTATAACCTTATTCAGTTTCATCTTCATCACTATTAGATAAACCATCACTATCTTTGTGCGTATAGTAATCCTTCTATTCACAACCTGTTTTCTATTGCCTTTTTCATATTCCTTCCCTTTTTCATAATTATCTTTATGGGGACATTTGGAAACGTAGTGACCAACTCTACCACAAGCAAAGCATTTGAAAAGAAGCTTACCTCTGAATCTTCTAGAACCTTATTGAAGCTTCTTAACAAAATTTACCTCATCTTCTTCTTCTAAAATGTGTCCTGATTCATTGTGCTATTCCTTTTCTTTTCCCTTTGTTGATGCTTTAAATGGGCTTCTCTCATATATGATGTACCTCCTTTTCTCATTTCAAAGGAGTTAGGATTCCATGTAGTTGAGTCACAGTGATAGTCTGAAGATCCTATTTTTCTTCTATGGTAGACACTTTTGAGTCAAATTTAGAAGACAAAGATCTCAAAATTTTCTCAACTAAAGTAACTTCCTTTATCTCTTCACCCAGATTCTTCATACAATTAACAATCTCATCTACACGTAAAAATTAACTAGCAACACTTTCATCACTATGCATCTTAAGTGTTTCATACTAAATTATGAGACTTTGAAGCTTAGCACATTTTATGTGAGAGTCTCGTTCGTGGCTCTGAATGATTTTGTTCCATACCTCTTTGGTTGTTTTGTGTTGCATGACTTTGACAAATTCTAATTCTGACAGACTTCCTAATAACGTATTGAAAACTTTGGCATTTTTTTCGTATAACTTCTTACCTGTAGAGTCTATAGGAATTGCTTCCAGAAATTGATATCCTCCTTCCATAATTTCCCAAACATCAGCTCTAAGTGATTGTAGATAGGCTCTGGTTATTATTTTCTAATATACTAAGTTGCTCCCATTGAAGATTGGTGGTTTGATGGATCCCATGCCTTCGTGATTATTCATCTTGAAAGATCTTCCTTCAAGCAATCAAGCTTCTTCTGAAGGCCCTGCTCTGATACTAATTTTTGGAAATAATACTGAGAGGGGGGTGAATCAATATTATCAGTTCAATAATTTTTCATTTCCCAAACATATTTATATACGCTACTTCTGTGAAGTGAACTAGCGTGTACAGACTACTCGTATTAGAGAAACCATCGTATACCCAAAGAACTTATGATCTAATTAATTTATCATGTATTGATCTATAACCAGTGCATCAGTAACTTATTAAATAGTGCAATAAAAATAAATAAACCATCACACATAAACAACACACATGAACACCAATATTTAAGGTGGAAACCCAATGTCGGTGAAAACCACCTGCTACTATCATCTTTGTCTTCTTTTAATAATAAGAAAATTTACAATCTTGTATTGTTACAGACTCATACCTGTATGTAGTCACCCACCTATAGAAGGCCAAAACCTTTTGTTTTCTAGATTCTGCTGGAAGGGAGGTACAACCCCTAGCTCTTGTACCAGCCAATGTGTTTACTAGTACACAAGCACCGACCTACAGAAGGCTACGACCTTCTCTCTTCCTCTAGGGACCAAATTTTATAAATTTTCAGACTGGATGCTTCTGGTACACAACAATACACATGAAGGCCTTGTTTCATCAAATTTTCATACTAGACCCATAAAAACTTTCAAACTACATCAACCAATAATCAATTAATTTGATCAGTCATATCACTATCAAAATAACATTGTGTTGAACCCAGAAACCTGTATCATCATTCAGAACTCACTGCAACCTCAAAAATCATGCATTAGAATGTATATGCTACTTACCTGAACCCAACCTGCATGTATACACTACTTCCTTTAATCAAACATGTGTATAACTTTAAAACTACTGAAACCTAAAACTTATGAATCAAGTCTATGCCAACCAGCAATACTGAACAGCTATTGTCAATTTACAAAGCTTCACACAGGCGGTAGCAGAGATCACCCTACTTATACACTCAATCAATCAAATATCAAACTCCTTATGCATTCAATTTTACTTTTAGATCTAAGAAGACTTCATTGACATACACAAGTAAAACAACAAAACTGATTAGATAGATCAGTTTGTCCTAAAGACAAGGCTTTTCTTTTGTATACACTACTTGGAAGAGTATAACCTACATGTACGCGTGCTTTTATCGAGATGAATCAATGTACAAATATGTAAATATTAACTCATAACTTCGCTATTATTCCAGACTTCAGACAAACCCAGATCATGACATTTAAAGAATAAAAAAGGTGTACACAATTAGATCTGGCCCAACCAATATCAAATCCTTTAGTGATAAGTCATTTCAGGTCTCATGATCCTGATCCAACATTGAATTCAAGGTGCACAAAATATTTCAGATCAAATCACCAACATACCCCCTGGACTAATTACCATGGACCAAATACCTCAGACTAATTACCTCAAACCAAATACCTTGGACCAAAACATTGATTTTTCAACCTGTACGCACTTTTCCTCTTATGAGAGTGTGTGTATACATATATGCTCTTTTTGTTTTGTGTACCAGCGTATATGTGCTGATTTAACTAAGTGGACCTGTGTATACTTCTTAAACTGCTTTACATCAACCTTTTCCTTCACCTTCTTTATTCTAATCAGTAGACCTTAGTTCCATCTTCCTATTATTTTGTACCACTATCCTGTTACCTTTGAATATTCCTGTTGTACTCTGAGTTACCTTTTATCAAAACTGAATTGATTTGTGAGTGAGTTGCTATCAAGGACAACACTTGTATCATAATGCCAACAGTTGGAGTAGAACTTATTGAGGAAAATGAGGGTTGTTTGGCTTTGTTTCACCAAGTAATTTGGTGGTACATTTTACAACAATTTTAGGGTTACAGATATGAAGGAGAGCTTATGTTAGTGACCTGGAAATCAAAAGAAATTTGGAGTTTGTAGTAGTAGCCACCTACTTGGCCTTGGAATTTGAGCACTGGTCTAAAAGCATTGTAGTTAAGAGTGTTCCATGGAGGAAGCTTCTAGCTAGAAAGGACTACCAATACACTGTAAACAAAGTAAGTTCATATTATAGAAAACATATCATTTACAATTTTTCTTCCATTCTGTTACACTTGACTAAGTAATTATTAGAATAAGGTATTTTTCAGCTTTTGCATTTATTTCTTAATACAAAACCTTAGTAGTATACATTGTGACTTGTGTTTTATTTCAAGATAATTATCTTGTAGATTAACAATCACCTATTATTTTATTTATTAAATTAAGGAATGATTTTAGTTTGGTTCATAATTGCATTTAGGAGTGTCACTTCATTTCGTTTTATAAACATATTTTCTAGAATTTTTTCAAAAAATTTGAGCCAGCTACGTAATGTTCTAGCCTTCTTCACTTAGCCTCCTCAGAGCATAGTTTCATGGGCACAGTTTAAATCTTCATTCTCGGTTAAATTCGGGGATGAAAAACTACCTAAAGTCTTGGTGGATGAATTGTTTAACGTGAAAATGAAAAATAAAGAAAAAGTTACGGAATTTAATGTTAGATTCCTGCTGTTAAAGAATAAAGTCCTCGTTGAGTCCTTGCCTCCTCAAAATATCATTATCATTTTTTATGTGAAATATTTACTCCATGATATATTTTTATGGGTAAAGAGGCCCAATATCCCACTTTGTAGGCATCATTTAAAGAAGCTTTGACAATGGAAAAATATATTCTTAGCCTTAAACCAAGTACTGATAAACAATCTGATTTAGCCTCTTAGAAATATCAAAATAGTCTCTTGCTAAGAAAGACCAATGAACCTTTGATTTAAAGAGCCTTCAAAAGGTTATACATAAATTGTTTAATGAAATAATTAACCTTAAGAAAGGAAAATTTGAATGACCATCTGATAGGGGAAGCTTTAAAGATTTGTTTAAGAGGCCACCTTCTGATAAGCCACCTCCACTTAGTAAAGGTTTGAACACAGAGAGATTGGAAAACATTTTGTAGGCTTTGAAAATAGATCTTGATTCAACTACCAATAACAATGAGGAAAAAGAAGCTGAACCTGATAAGAAGATCAAGAAGAATTTCAGCCTCCTGATTTTTCATTAAATGTTTTTGAAGAATATTTTGGTTCTGTTTTTGCATATACTCATAGAAAAGCTTAGCTTAAAGCCAAATTGAACCTGCATCAGACAAAAGCACAAACAAACATTCACCAAGCACCTGGAAATCTATAGTTTCAGATAGAGAATATGATCCAATATATGATCTCAAGAGAATAAAGGCTAATATCTCCTTGTATGAGATTTAAAAAATTCCTATAATTCAAAAAAAAGTTCAACAACACATTACTAGCTTAAAGGGTCTTGCAAGTAAATATATAACTACCTTTGATAAATAAGCTTTGGAAAATGTTCATATTTGAAATGTAATGAATATACCCCTATTATTCAGAAAAAAAGAAACCCCCACCGTTTTTGATAACCTTACAATTTTTTAATTGTGATGTCCAAAATTTTATGATTGATATAGGTGCCTCTTCTAATGTCATGCCACTTTCCATATGTAAGAAGATTAATGCACACATGAAACCTTATGATATAATTTTTTTTACAATTGGACATAATTTTTGTTAAAATAGATGGGGAGCTAAATGATCTTTTAATCAAAATTTCAGAAGACCATAGATTCCATTAGATCATAGATATTGTGATTGTTATCATTCTTGAAGTTTATGGATTGTCTTTGAGTAAGGATTGGATGCAACATCCTAAAGGATTTTTGGACACTGATTTGACTCAATTATGGCTATCTTGGGAAGGGGAAAGAAATAATATCAGAATTAATAGGAAGACATACATGAAACACATAATTACTGATTTGAATGATACACATGAACCAATTAAAACAAATGATTTCTTCGTTGTTGACTCTTTCTTCGAAATTTTTATTGCTAATTTTTCTCCAACCTTGAATTTTGAACAACAATTTGATTTAGAAAAATTCAAAACATTAGTCACAACTAATCATAATATCATTGATATAAGTAATATGTAAAATATTGATAAAACTAAAATTTGGTCACTTTATTTTGATGGTTCTAAGTCTAAGGAAGATGCTAGTGTTGGTTGTATGCTTTTGGATCCTAAAGGAAATAAAGTTTTTATTACATGCAAGCTAGAATTTAAATGTAATAATAATGTTGCAGAGTATGAAGCCTTAATTCAAGGGCTTCGCAAGACTCTTGATCTTGGAGTTAGGTGTTTGAAACCTTATGGTGATTTTGAAATAAATGTCAGATAGGTAAAAAATTCAATCCATTATCTTTCAACTCACTTGAAGACATATCAGTCTAATGTATAGGATCTAATATCGAATTTTTTAGCTTTCAATATTGATTCTATTTCTAGAAGTATAAATCAAGAAGTTGATTTATTATCTAATGTAGTTTCTAGGTTGATTATGGCTGAAAATTTTGAACCTAATTATTTTTTAGTAGAATTGCTTTTTAGATCATCCATACCTAACAACATTACTAATTGGCATGTCTTTGATGATGATAAAAAGATAATTTATTTCTTGCATATGGAGGCCACATTCATTGATGCAGTCATTGATGAAACCACTCATGAGGAGAATTTATGGGATTTTTATCAAATCAAAAAACATTTTTCATCATATGAACTTTTAGAAATGGTAAAATCATTCCCTAAGTATGTTGTTAGATTATAATATTTAAATAAATTGCATTATAGAGTCAAAATAATTAAAAAAATGTGAAACAGGCAACTCTATTATGGGAGTTGAAGTAATTAATTTGGGGTCAAAAGATAATCCATAATGCATCAATTTAGGGCTAGAAAATACTCCCAAAGAAAGTTCCGATTTCATTAATTTGTTCAACCAATACAAAAATGTATTTTCTTGGAATTATAATGATCCCAAAACCTTTGACCCTAAAACCATGCAACATGTTAGGGCCTACGAAGTCCCAAACTAATCCTTTTCAACAAAAACTTTGGAAAATGCACCCAAGTCTTGAATCAATAGTTAAAGATGAATTGACTAAGATATTAGCTGCTAAGATTATTTTTCACACGCGACACACTCAGTGTGTTGCAAACCTTGTACCTATTCGAAAGAAGAATGATAATATCTATCTATGTGTTGAACTTAGGAATTTAAACAAAGCCTCAAAAAAGGACCACTACCCTATGCCTCCCATAGAGAAAATTCTCTAACAGGTCTATGGCTCTTAGATGTTATCCTTCTTGGATGGTTTCTCAGGTTACAATCTTATTATGGTAGCACCTGCTCACTAACTGAATATCACTTTCAAAACTCCTTGGCATACCTTTTCCTATAGGAAAATTTCCTTCAAATTAAAAAGATAGGGTAAACTTTCTAGTAGGTGATGGACATTTCTTTTAGAGGTCTGAATGGAAAATCTGTATTTATATACATGGATGATGTAACTATGTTCTCAAAATAGTGATATGATCATTTATCATTTGATGCATTTTCCAAATGTGTTTGAAAGGTGTAGAAAACTTGAAATATCCTTTAATCCTAAAAAGAAAATCTTCGCAGTAATTGAAAGGAAATTACTAGGTTATATTATGTAAAACGATGGAATTAGGATTGATCTTGAGAAGTTGCAGGCTATGAGCTTGCTAACTCCTCCAAATTATAAAAAGGCCATGCAATATTTCATGGGAAAGATCAATTTCAACAGATGTTTTATTCCTAGCTTTTCCATAATTCTGAAACTTATTCAAGACTTAGTAAAAAGGATTGTTGTCTTCAAATAGGAATAATTACAAAATCCTATTTCATTTTCACCTGTCACCTTTTCTTTGTAATATGCCACAAGTAATCTAAACTAAACTCGTCAGAGTAGAACTTTTTGAGGAAAATGAGGACTATTTGGTTTTGTTTCACCAAGTAGGTTGGAAATACTTTTTGCAATAATTTTAGGGTTACAATGACAAAGTAGTTAAATATTTTGATGCTTCCTTCAATGGAAGGAGAGCTTATGTCAGTGGCCTAGAAATAAAAATCAATTTGGAGCTTGTGGAAGTAACCACCCACTTACTATTGGAAGGAGAGCACTAGTCCAAAAATGTTGCAGTTAAGAGAATTCCATGGAGGAAGCTTCTAGCTAAAAAGGACTACCAATACATTGTCAAAGGTATGCCTATATCATTTATCAAATTGAAATGGAAAGAGTTGTTGCATATAATTTATATATATCTGTGAGGGCTAGTATAATGTTGTTTTAATGTATCATATTTAAATATTAATGGCCTTCTTCAGATGAAAGCTCAACCGGCCATACTTTCTCCTGATGGGTTTAAATTGAATGTCTAGGGCTTTCCATTCCAAGCATACAAAACCTAAGAGGTCCCTTTATCATCATGGTTTAATTTGTATGATAGTCAGGTATCATATTGCCCAACTTGATGATTATTAGGACTCTTTCCTCACTCGTTGTGGTTATAGTAAACCTTTGACATTCAATTATATTCAGTACTCCACCACCATGGTCCGATACTCCTCTCTTGCTGATTCATCTCCACTGTCAGTTAAGGAGTTAAGGCGGGATGATTACAAAACATCTTTTAAAATGCCAAGGTCACTCTCTTTAGAGGATAGCCAAGTTGCAATTTCTAAATTTTAGCTGCTCTCTGAGCTACCAAAAATTCAATGAAGGCTCACCATCTTAAGTTTATTACTTAATATCTTCGGTCTGAAACCCAAATGTTTCAACCTGATTAGGAATAAAAAACTGCTCAAATGTGTCAAAGTGAAAAAGATATGGCTAAGGTAAAATAATTGCAAAGAAAAGTTGCCAAAGCCCGAAGGACTAGGCAGAAGGGTCCTCTTGAGACCATTTCTTTGCTAGAATTGGAAACCAATCCTGAGCCATATATGAAGAGAAATAAGTCTCGTTCTTGGGATCCTTCTCTAGGTCAAGGAAATACTCTCGATTGTGCTGAATCTTCCTCAGTAAAACCTCACTTGTATGATTTAATTGCTAATATATATTGGAAACAACAATATTTGGTCATTGTTCCTCATCAGGAACATCAAACTAGCCAACTAGTTTATGACAGCAATCAATTAAAGGATTCACTCTAGAGAATGGATAAATCCAATGAACTAAAATCATCTAGTGTTGAAGGTAAACACAGGTCCAAGGATACTCATATTGCGATAAATTCTCTGAATATTAAGGTTAATATTTCCTAAAAAATAGAGGGATCTTATGCATGAAAATAATCAATTTGTTTTACCTATGCATGGGAAAGTATTACATGTAATATTAATTTTATTTCGTTTTCTAATTCAGAATAAAAGGGATGCTACAAAATCGTAGATTCTATAACAACCCCATTTTAGTCTTTTATATTATATTATCTAATCTTAGTTTTTATTTTTTTAAACATGTTATTCACCTTGGCGAGATAAATCTCCTAGATATCACGACTCGAGATACTTTTAGATTCCCTATGCTTGTTCCTAAACTTGTATGGGACTGTTGCCTACCAAGTGTCTTATTTTATTTTACGCATTCAACCAAGAAGACCTGAACATGAAATAATTCTCTATTTTTATAACTTAATGATTTAAAAACTATTTTTAAGTTTTTCTTTGGGGTTCTAAGGCTCAAGGCCTTTAGTTATTCTATATCCCTCGATTTAATTGTAAAAGGGAATATACCTATGTATTATAGGGAGATTTCAAATAAGAAATTATTGTTAATTTTGGCTGTGGAACTCTTTAATATAAGTACATAAATTTGACTATGTTCAATATGCTTCTTTAGTTTTGATGATCAATAGTCAAATATTGGTCCTCTATATTTTCTTGTAATTATTCTTGAAATTTGGGGGATAAATATTGTTTGTTTAATGGCTTTGTTCCATGACCAAACAATTTATGTTTATTATATTTCTTTATCCAATTCAACATTGATTTGATTTGCCATCACTTTATATTAGAAATCTTATTTAGTGACTTATGTCCTAAGAAGAGTTATTGGTTACACATTATTCTAATTTATATAAGTTTGTGAATGTTTTCCATATTTCCGATTTAACAGAAAATGCTAATTCTTACATGCAAGTTGATGATAGTACTGCCATTCTAGATGATATGTTTTATTTTATTTCCTTACTTTTGTCTATGGTTGATTGATTGTATTCTTTAAATAGAAATAAAAGTAAGTTAATATTATAGAAAACATATCATTTACAATTTTTTTCCATTCTATTACACTTGTCCAAGTAATAATTAAAATAGTGCATTTTTCAACTTCTACATTTATTTCTTAATGCAAAACCTTAGTAGTAGATATAGTGACTTGTGTTTTCTTTCACGATAAAGAGATTGTAGATTAACAATCACTTGTTCTATCATTTATTGCATTAAGGAATGCTTTTAGTTTAGTTCATAATTTCATTTAGGAGTGTCATTTCATTTTGTTTTATAAACACAATTGTCTAGAATTCTTTCAAAATGTATTAGTTTTGAGCCAACTACATAATGTCCTAGCCTTCTTCATTTGTTGTAATATAGATTGTATATGCTATATCATATTTTGACCTTGTAACGACACTTACTGTACTATATTTATTTTAATTCTAATTTCTAAATGAAATTATAATTTAGAATTCCTTGGTATTTCTTTACCTTGTTAACAATGAAATAAACAACATTTCTTTCTTATGATTGTCTTAGGATTAGGTTGTTTGATTTCATTTGAATTTACAGAACTAACTCAATAACTTAGTCATAGTTTATTTCAATTATAATTTAGTATAGAAGTAGTTTAGTTTAGCGTAAAATAATCATAGTTTAGATTAGTTTAGATTAGGAATTACTTTTTATTGGATTCAATCCTTCGCAAGAAGAAAGGTTCCTAGGATAATGGAGTCTATAGATGCATTGAGGGTACCTATACCAAATAACATGGGCTATTAAAGAGCCTTGGTTCTGACTATTCTTGCCTCATTGACTTAAGTGTACAACACCATGTCAATAAGTTCTCATTTTGAAGTTACAATTCTCATTAAGTTGGTAACTTTTTTACATAGTGCTAGTTCGATGAACCAAGAACGCATAGAACCTTTTGTTTTTAGAAAGAAGAAAAGAGGGTCTCTCCTAATATTTTCATGAGTTCAATAATAAGATGGTCTCATGTACATAACCTAATCTATGATATCTTAGCTCATGAAAAATTATTAAAAATAAATATGAACAAAAAATAAAAAAAGTATGCACAATGATCCAAATTAATATGAAAACCAAATTAAACTAGTATGAACAATCAATAAAACAAGCATGGACAAAAAGTTTTATAAAGCTATGTATAGGCAATTATGGTATCAGGATAGAAATAGGAATATATACTATATAAATTAATGCATAAAAAGGAAGATATGCCAACATCAAAATAACATAAAAATATAT
>APFE030615389.1:201448-221978 GCA_000404065.3 Pinus taeda | reverse complement strand
CTAATTGTGGGGGCCCTTCACTCCAAGAAAGCACACCTATTGAAGACTATCAACTACAACAACTCAAAATGATTCATTTGTTAATGAAAAAGATATAGATAGAGCCACAACACAACTCTTAGAAGTATTATATTAAATCTCTCAAAATTGAGCTATAAAAATACATACGTTACTTCATGTTTTCACACACTTGGTGTCTTTATAAAAACTTTTAAAACTACAAGGGTTGTGATTTATCATGCCATAAGTTAAAATACTATTTTTAAGATCTATTTGGGTCAAAGGCCACCTTTCTAGACCCTTCAAATCTAATCTAAACCCTAAAAAAAAAACTAAAATAGAATTGAATTTTAGATCAAAATAGGGATTTTTCTCAAACTACCGAGTCAGTTGAGATTTGTGTGAGCCTGTATGAACTCATTTTTTATAAGTGAGTAGGTGTTTATCCATGTTTGGGTGCCAAGGAAAAAAACCCATTGTTGAAATTTTTGGCTCAAATAAGTCTGTTCCACATTGACTTAGTGTCTAGCATGTGGGATAATGTCCAAAATTTGTCCCTAGGACATTAACTTTATTTTATAAAGTTAAAGCAAATTTTGTGCATTATTAATGAATAAAGTGTTTCAAGTTGTGATATTGAGAGAATTATATCACAACCATAGATATTATTGGTTTAGGATTTATTTTGAGTGGTTAGATTAGGTTAAATTCATAATGATGAGACATAAAAGGAGCTTCTAGAGAAAGACACCATTATTATTTTATTGCATTAACGAGGAGAGAGAGAGAGACATGAAGAGTTGAATAAAGAGGAGAGAAGGAGAAACAAGATGAAGGCATATTTAGCAAGAGATTTGGCACGTAAACTAAGAAGAACAATCTAACATTTGTTGTAGGTTATATTGTTGTTATTTAACACAAAAATTGAGGTTAATGCATAAATTTCGAGGAACATTTTTTTGTGTAAAATACATACATATCGCACATCAATGTGGGAAATCGTGGAACATAATTTGAGGCATTTATTGTAGTTGTCAAAATATACATGCTGCACGACCATATAATAGAAAATTAGCACATATTTTGAGGGCCTATGGAACATGTTTCAAAGTGGTGAAAGGGCATGGTTTCATAGATAAATATAATAATTTATTGTTGGAAAAAGTTTGTTGTAAACTCTATTTTTCTTCTTCTGTAAGCTCATAATAAAAGTTTACTCTCTCTCTACTAGCTTTCCCATCAAAGTTTTTCTAGGGGCATTGTCCAAAATACTTGTGTCATTTTTATGAGTTTGATTGATTCAATTAGTTTTCCTTTATAAGTTAAGTTTATGTATTCATGAATAAGTATTAAACTCTGAAAAGCAAGGAAACTATGAAAACTTATTGAAACTAAAAACCATTTTATTGAGTTAAGAAAATTTTACATGGTAATAGAGAGTTGATACTGAAAGGGAAAACTAGACAAGAAGGATGTTGAGATCTTTTTGGGTTTTCAAGAAAAGGTTGAGATATTTATGGGTTTTCAAGAAAAGGCTAAGATATTTTTGGGTCTTTGAGAAAAGGATGAAAGTTTTCTAGTTTTTCAAGAAAAAAGGGATTATTTTTATGAGTTCTTAATGAGAGGTCTAAATTTTTCTATGTTCTCAAGAAAATGTCTAAATTTTTTTGGGTTTTCAAGGAAAATGTAAATAATTTTTTAGGTTTACGAGACAATTGTAGGTTGTTCACCAAGGGCTTGGACCTTGTTATTAGTTGAGTAGGTCACATGGCTGCAAGTTTGAGGTTTGAGGATAGATTGGAGGGGGCGAGAAGTTTTGGCCCATGGGAAGAGAAAATAGTATTAATTATGGAGGAATATGATTTTTGGGACATAGTTGAGAAGACTATCACAATTCCTACACATTCAACAATTTTGGCCAAATATAACAAAAGAATGTTAAATAAAAAAGGATTATCCTTGATGCCATTAAGAACCATGTGATTCCTAATGTTACATGTAAGAAGAATGCATATGAAATGTGGGATTCTTTATGAAAGTTATACCAGAGTTCAAAACAAAATAGAAATATGGTGTTTAAAGAGAAGTTAAGGGACATCACGAAGACTAAAATTGGTATACTGACATCATACCTTACTAGAGTGTCATGGGTTCCTGATGAGTTAGGTGTTGGTGAGAAGGTGGAGGAAACAATGTTGGTTACAATAGCCTTGAATGGTTTTCCTAAACCATGGGATATCTTTGTGCTTTGGGAACTGTTTCCAAGGATAACATGCCCAATTGGGTGAGACTTTGGGATGATTTTATATAGGATGAGTTTAGACTTGGTTCAATCCATATGGATCAACATCAAGGGGTTGATGAGGAAAATTTTTCTCTTTCAATAAAGCGAAAGAAAAGGTATAAGAAAGGTCCTAAAGGTGGGGCTAAGTCAAGGGTGAAATGAAAAAGGAAATGAGAAAAGAAATTCAATTCAATTCAATACATAAATTGGGGTACTATGCAAGTAAATTTCCTAATAAGAAGAAGGAGAATTAGGTTGCAGCTTCAGCTGAAGTGGATGAGTTTGCCATTAATTTTGAGACAATGTTTTCTTTGCTTCTTTCCATGAGTGCAACATCTACCAGTTCTTAGTTTATAAATAGTGGAGCCTCCAACCATATGACAAGTTTACGTGAGTACTTTATAGATATTACAGAGAAAGGTGGACCTTGAGGTGAAATTTGGAAATGACTTCAAATTCAAGAAAGTTGGGTGTGGGACAATATCCTTTCAGAGGGAGTTTTGGTTATCAATGGTACTCAAGGATGTATTTTATGTTCTTGAGTTTCTAAAGAACTTGATATCAGTTTCTACCATAGAGGACAAAAGATATGAGGTGGTGTTCCTGCGATGGAGTTGTACTCATTTATCCTAAGGGATCCAGTGTCAACACGACAAAGTGATTGGGATCAAATAAGGAAAACTATACAAGCTCAACTAGCTCGAGCCTTAGTACACAGTAGCAACAAAATTGATTTATGTGAGTTATGGGATAGGAGAATGGACCATTTTCACACGAGGCTATTAGGGTGTTGAGGGAGATTGTTATAGGATTACTAGAGTTCAATACAGATCATTAGGATGTGTGCAAAGGGTGTGCCCTTGGAAAATAAACCAAAATTATTTTTCTATGAAATGACAAAAAAATAGTAGGTATTTTAGATTTGGTACACCCATATGTATGTGGTCCAATTTCATTAGTATCTTTGAGTGGTTATGAGTATTATGTTAACTTTATAGATGAATTCTCTAGGAAGATTGTATTTACTTCATGAAGACCAAGAATAAGGTCTTTAGCTAGTTCCAAGAGTTCAAAGCTCTTGTGGTGAACCAAACAGGGAGGAATTTGTGGGCGTTGAGGTAAAAGAATAGGGGTGAGTATACCTCTAATGAATTCAAAAATTTCTGTGTACAAGAGGGAATTAAAAAGAGTTGACATTTTAATAAAACTCATAGAAAAATGGGTTTCCGAGAGAAAACACTATGGCATCTGTTGGTGAAAACAAGGGCCATGTTAGAATGATCAGGGTTCTTACCATTTTTCCCTTTAGGCGTGAGGCACACAACACAATTTTTTATATCTAGAACAAGAGTCCTCATAAGGTTTTGGGGAATAAAAATTCTAAGGACACTTCTACAAGGAAGAATCCTGAAGTTGGGCACTTTTGGATTTTTGGGTGCTTGACTTAATCAAATGTTCCCTCAAAGAAGAGGGCAATACTAGAAAACATAGTTGAAAAGGGATTTTTTGTTGGGTAAAGTGAGACTTCAAATACTTACCACATATACATTCTTGTTTTGAGGAAAACAATGGTTAAGCAGGATGTGAGAGTTGAGGAGGATAGATACTTTAGGAGGTAATATAACTTAGAGAAGGGGGATAAATAAGCTCATAAGTATTAGGTGAGTATACCACATGCTAGAGAGTCACATATTACATGTTCATAGGTTTCAGGGCTTACATGTTCATAGACCATATGTGCATAGTATTCATGTACACAGTTTTCAGATGAGAGGGATGAGCAAGAGGATTCCACTTCACAGGAGGTTACTCAAGGAACATGAATCCAAGATGGATTTAGTAGATTTTAAAGGAAACCCAAGAGTTTATTGGGAGACCAAAGAAGGTTGTCAGTGGGAGTAAGGAACTAGAGAGGTTTTGTAGCTATATGGATTTAGTGAGTAGCATCAGTCTTAACCTTATACTTTTGAGGAGGAAACAAACTAGTAGGTCTGGAGGGATGCCATGGTGGAAAAATACAATTCCATCATGAAGAATGTTTCATGTGAAAAATATCCAAATTTCATTGTTCTATTAGGAGATATTATAGCTAATTAGAAGGCATATGTATGTATAGATGGAGCAAAAAGAATTTTTTTTTTTTGAAAAAGGCAGAGTGGTAGAGAAGAGAAAGGGCCAGGGAAAAGGATTCCCATATGGTGTGACTAGGCCACAAAATTCCATATGTTTTAATTTTACTAATAAAAACATATATACCATACCTTATTTCTATTGAGTGTGAATGTAAAATTGGATGTCTAGTTCAATAAATTATGTGTATCTATTTCTTGTAATAGAAGGAAGATGGAAAATTTCTTGATGACTATATGCTTTTAGTAACTAACGATTACAAGATATGAAATCCTTGTATAAGGGTTGGGATTTCATTTCAAGGATTGAAATCATTATGTATTGAGTGCCTCTATGTGGAATTGAAGTCTAGAAAGAGTTGTTGAACTATGGAGCTAAATTGTGGAAGGCTTATTGAAGGCTTGCATTAAAGCAGTGAAATGATGCCAATTTGAATTCTTGTTATCATGGGCTACCAAATCCTAGATGAAGGTCATTAAGTTATTTGCATCAAAAGTGGCTCTATTTGGGAAACTAGAAGAATTTTGGCTAGGAAAGTAAAGGGGCTACTAAGGGTTTGATCAAGTTCCATTTCAAGGCCAGAGATATTTTTCATGGATGTAAGGAAAAATTGTAAAAAGTTCGAGGACTATAGGAAAATATGATTTAGTTGATGTCGATGTCTTGAATCACACAACATTTCATGCCTTTGGTATTATCCCATTGCCATCAAGATAATTCCCATGAAATTCCAACCCCATTGGGGTCCATAACACCAAAAGCTCCAAGAAATGATATCACTATGGAATACCCCAATATCATTGTTCCCACAAAATAGAGGTAACCAAAGAACTCTCAAGGATTTTCCAAGGAAAGATGGTTGCTTGTGTCAAGTGGTATTAGAGCATAGTTTGGGATTGAGGAAGGAAATAAAATATTTGTGTTTAAGAAGATTTGCAGGCATCAAAAGAAATTAAAGGTATTTCTCATAAAGGAGAGGAGTAAGAGAAAGAACCAAGGAAAGTTGGTGGTAGAAAATGATAGAGAGTTTGGCGGCAGAAAAAAATGAGAGGAAATTTAAGGAAGGGATCAAAACTTCTAGAGCAGACATTGGGGAAGGAACCAACACATAAAAGGATTGGTGTGGATTAGAGAAAAATTCTAGTCAAGAAGAAAAATTGGAGAGAATTGATAGTCAAGCATTGAAGTGAGGAGTGTAGAAGATTGTGGAGCTCAACATTGATTGAGACCTAACAGGTAGATTGGTCTTATGCTTTTATCTAGTAGCAACAAAAGGAAGAGAACTATGGTAGAAAACCATTGCAATAGAGAAGTTGTTCCAATTGAGGTTGGAAAATAAAAGAGGATAAAGAAATTTCTCAAGAGGAGTGAAGAGAATAAGAAAAGTTATTAAGAGAGGAGAGAAAAGAGTAGAAGCCAAAAAGAGTAGAGGAAGATTGATAAATTCTATAGGAAAGAACCTATGATACCAATATACCAAGTCTAGAGGGGAGAGCTTGGTGAGATGTCTCATGGAGGCTTGTTTGCAGTTCATAGTAAGCATGGAGAAGTTCTTAGACAAGGAGAAATAGATGACTAAGGATAGTCCTGTTGAGGGTTTCGAGAGAAGTCACAGAAAGATGAGTGATAAGAAATTTGAGACAAAATTAGCTAGTTTAAAAGAAATACTTAGTGTGGTGAATTCGTTGATAAAAGATATGGAGAATGAATACTAGATATTTGGAGGAGATTTCAAGAAAAAGAGCTAATGGACTGTTTAGAAACTATATGTTAGGAAGTTGAGGAAGAAGATAAGGCACCTATTGAGGGTTTAATTGAGAGATGGAAATCTCAAAGCAATTGAGTATGAAGAGGAAAAAGTTCATTATTGTCAACCATAATAAGGAACATTCCTTGGAGAATATGAATATGAATATGTTGAAGAAATGCCTATTAATATTCCCATGGACCATGTGAAAAGTTCATAACTACACAAGAAGCTGATGATAGGGGAACTAGATGAGACTAGAACACCTTGTGATTTGAAATATGAAAATGTTTGTGTGAGTGTAGCTTTTGTAGGTAATGAAGGTGGGCAGTAATTAAAGGATGTCATAAAGGAAGAAGATAAGGTAGATTTGTCTTTAAGAGATAGAGACAAGGAAAAGTTAGAAAATGGAACGAATGAAAACATACTTATAATGGGCAAAGAGAATGAAATTCCTTCGAGGAAGGGAGTTGAAGATGCTAAGTTAATGGATTTACCTTTAATAGATCAAGTTTTTCTAAATACATATGAATATGTGCTAAAAGGTAAGGAGAAAAGGGTTTTATATGAAGAAAATAACATAGCTCAAAAAGAGACACCTCTACAAGAAATGAGGTGGATGAAGTCTACACCAACCCAACTGAAGAACCTAGTAAAGGAGCATCAAATGAGTGTAAGGGATTTTCCAATGAGTATAACATTTTCCACTGAGAAGGTTCCAACAATGGAAGAATTTATATGATGGGAAGCATGAGGAATTTGAGTAGCCATATACCTTATTGAGGCATGAGAAATTTAGGAAGCCATATACATTGGTAAAGTATGAGGAAATTGTCTTGGAAGACAATAAAGAACTAAAATTTCAAGGAGACAAAATTCTATCTTCCATTAAGTGGAAATGGAGAAATCATTCAAGCATGTGGTGTATTTCCAAAATTATACATGTGGATATGATTATATGAAATTCCAATATTGTGTCTAAAGAATCAGTTACGAGAGCAAATATTCTTAGCGTACACAATCTAGAACATTTCATGACAGGAATGAGGTATCTTCTGGAATGTCAAGATTATGAAAGGCATGAAAAAGGAGAAATATGGAAGAAGAAATGTAATTTCAGAGTTAAGGAAGAGATGGAGGTTGTATAGAGTTGCAGGAAGTAATAATACATCTAAAGAGGGAGGAACAAAGGTCAACCTCCTAAATAAAAGAAGGGTAAATCAATAGACGAGACAAAAAGCTTGTCTATGAGTAAATTGAAGGAAGAGTAATTTCAATGAAGGAAAGATAAAAATAAGGGAAACCAGGGGATTCATAAATAAAGCGGTAAACTTAAGGCATCGTGACTCCTGATTAATGATATTGTAATAGAATTTTTAAAGGGGATGCACAACCTTTTCTTGATGCATTCATAAAGCTTGCTGAAAATGAAGTAACAAATTGAGGAAGTGGAAGAAATAAGCCCTCAACCAATTGTGCATGGCTATAATGGAGTTTTTACAAAAAGCGTATGTGAGAATGAGTATAATGCTTTTCCAAATTGTTTTGATTAGTAAACTTGAAATCATGATTGAAATGAGTTTCGGAAAACGAATGGAAGGGAAATAATTAGTGGTAGGTTGGGAGGATGATGACAAAAATGGAACAAAGGTTGAGAGAAAACCTTTACATAATGACAATAGAATGGGGTTAGTGATAACTAGGAGTAGGTCATGGTGTTAAGAAATCAACCTTGGTAGACTTATGAGTACGGTAGCCACCAAGGAATGGAGGAAACAAGCAAGAAAATGTGGTTGGCTGAAGAAGGTTGCATCATCAAATAAAGAAAGCAACAAAATATAATATGGGATCTTGGAATTCTAAAGATAACATATGTCAATTTACTAATACCACATGTCAATTTACAGAGCTTCACACAAGTAGTAGAATAGATTACCCTACTTATAAAATCAATCAATCAGATATCAAACTCCTTATGCATTCAGTTTTATTTCAGAACTGAGAAGACTTCATTGACAGATAACAATAAAATAATAGAACTGATCAGATAGATCAACCAATCCTGAAGACATGACATGTGTTATCTTTGGAAGGCTCTTTAAATATAAGGTTCATTGGTCTTTCTAAAAAGAGACTATTTTGATATGTCTAAGAGGTAGAATCAAACTGTTTATCAACACTTGGTTTAAGGCTAAGAATATATTTTTCCATTGTCAAAGCTTCTTTAAATGTTGCCTGCAAAGTGGGATTTTGGGCCTTTTTACCCATACAACTATATCATGGTGTAACTATTTCACATAATCAATGATAATGATATTTTGAGGAAGCAAGGACTCAACAGGGACTTTATTCTTTAATGACAGGAATCTAACATTAAATTCCAAAACTTTCGCTTTATTTTTCATTTTCATGTTAAACAATTCATAAAACAAGACTTTTGGTGGTTTTTCCTCCTCGAATTTCTCCGAGAATGTAGATTTAAACTGTGCCCATGAAACTATGCTCTAAGGAGGTTGAGTGAAGTACCACAGAACGTATTTTCCCTCTAATGTATATGGGAATAGTCTATAGACTACTTCCTCATGATGAACACTCTTTTGTCTAATGGCAAGCATGAATTTTTTCACAAGATCCTCAAAAAGTTTCTTTGAATTAGGATCAAATTTCGATAAAAACATTATGAGGATTCCTTAAGATAGTATGTTGCACACTTGGGACATCTATAACTTCCCAGTCTAAACAAGGAGTGGCAGGGTCATTTTGATTGTTTCTAGGATTATCACCTTGATTGTTTGCCATGTTGGGAGATCCTTTAAATTCATATGAGTAAGAGGAGCTCTCTTCACCAGAATAATTTCTTGAAGATGAAGGTGAACTCGGTGGAGAAGGTGGAGAATCAGATCCACCAAAAAAAGTTGGTTAACTAGACTATCTTTCAGGTATTTCAGACAGGTCGATAAATATACCAATAAGGATATCATGTAACTAATTGTTAATTGTGGTAGCAGTATGAGGAACAATTTCATATTTTTCAAGCACTAAAGGTTCTTGTGTGTGCAAGTCTAGAGGTGTGACTAAGCGTGAGGACAAAGTTCTTTGGAGGGAAAAAGTTTTCTCAAATCTTTCTTGAGTTTGAGAAATGATTTCCTGGGATCTTTGCAAGACCTGGTTGATCTCTGCTTGAGTGTAAGGTCGTATAGGTGTGGTAGGCACACTATGGGTCTACTTGTGTGGTGGATGAGAACTAGTTGAGGTCTCAGTAGGAGGTGGATCAATGTGACTTCTAGTCTGAATGGATAGCCTAACATTTTTATGTTTATAACCACTTTTTCTTCCATTTAGATTTGGAGGATCCCTCTTTCTAGTAGCATTTTGTTAATGCAAGCATTGTACATATAAGTCAAAAATGGAGTAATAGCCTGGATCGAGGCTCTTTAGCAACCCAATTCATTTGATATAGCTACCCTTGATGCATTTATAGGTTCTATTAGCCTAGGATCCTTTCTTCTTGCGAAGAATTGAAACGAGGGTAAAGTAATTCCTAATCTAAACTAATCTAAAATATGATTATTTTATGTTAAACTAAACTAATTCTATATTAAATTATAATTTAAATCAACTATGACTAAGTTAGTGAGTTAGTCCTTTAAATTCGAATGAAATCAAACATCCTAAACTTAAGATAATTGTAAAAAAGAGAGGTTATTTATTTCAATGTTAACAAGTTAAAAAAATACTAAGGAGTTCCAATTTATAATTTCATTTAGAAATTAGAATTAAAAGAAATATAATACACTAAGTGTCATTACAAGATCAAAATATGATACAACATATACAATTTGTATTACAACAAATGAAGAAGGCTAGAACATTTCGTAGCTAGGTCAATTATTTTGAAAGAATTCTAGAAAATTATGTTTATAAAACGAAATGAAGTGACACTCCTAAATCAAATTAATAACCAAACTAAAAGCATTCCTTAATTCAATAATTAACAAAATAGGTGATTGTTAATCTACAAGTTCCTTATCTTGAAATAAAACACAAGTCACAATGTATACTACTAAAGTTTTGTATTAAGAAATAAATGCAAAAGCTGAAAACACCTTATTCTAATAATTACTTAGTCAAGTGTATCAAAATGGAAGAAAAATTGCAAATAATATGTTTTGTATAATATTAACTTTGATTTCTAGTTAATGAATACAATCAATCAACCAGACAAGCAAGGACAAACAATAAAAAAATCATCTACAGTGGCAGAACTATCATCAACTTACATGTAAGAATTAACATTTCTATTAATTCAAAAATTTGGAAAACATTCATAGAGATCCAAATTAGAATAATTTGTAACCAATAACTCTTTTTAGTACATAGGTTACTAAAGAATACTATTGATCCAAAGTGATGGAAAATCAAATCAATGTTGAAATGGACAATGAAATATAATAAACATAATTTGTTTGATCAGGGAACAAAATCATTAAACAAACAACATTTATCCCCTACATTTCAAGAAATAAATACAGGGAAATAAAGAGGACCATTATTTGGCTATGGAGCATCAAAAGTAAAGAACCAGGTACTTATATTAAATAATTTCCACAATAATAATAAAACAGTAATTTCTTGTCCAAAATCTCCCCTATAGTACCATAAGTATCACCCCTTTTACAATTAAATCGAGGAATATATATAACTAAAGGCCCTCAACCTTAGAATCCCAAATAAAAACTTAAAAATAGTTTTTAAATCATTCAGCTACAAAAATAGAGAGAATTGTTTCATGTTCAGGCCTTCTTGGTTGAATGAGTAAAATAAAATAAGACATACAGTAGAGAGGATTCCCATACAAGGTTAGGAACAAGCACAAGGCATCTGAAAGTATCCCTTGTTTTGATATCCAAGAGAGTTGTCTCGCCAAGGTGAACAACCTATTAAAATAAATAAATATTAGTTAATATAATATAAAATACTGAAATGGGGCTGCTACAGAATCTATGATTATGTAGCGACCCTTTTATTCCAAATTAGAAAACTAAATAAAATGAATATTACCTATAATATTTTCCCATGCATAGGTAAAACAAATTGTCTATTTTCTTGCATCAGATCCCTCCATTTCCAAGGAGATAATAACCTTAAGATTCAAAGAATTTATCACAATGACTATCCTTGGACCTAGTTTTACCTTCAACACTAGATGATTTTTATTCATTGTATTTATCCTTTCTCTAGAGAGAAACCCTTAACTGATTGTTTTTACAAACTAGTTGTCTAATTCAAGGTTACATATGAGGAACAATGAGCAAATACAAATGTTTCCAATATATATTGGCAATTAAATAATCTGAGGGTTTCTCGAGGAAGAATCAGCATAATTGAGAGTGTTTCCATGACCTAGAGAAGGATCCTGAGCATGAGACTTATTTATCTTCAAATATGGCTCAAGATTGTTTTCCAAGTATAGTAAAGAAATGGTCTAAGGAGGACACTTATGCGTAGTCCTTCAGGCTCTGGCAATTTTTCTTTGCAATTGTTTTACCTTAACCGTATCTTTTCAATTTGACACATCTAAGTAGTTTCTTGCTCCTATGCAAGTTGAACGAGTTTAATTTCAGACCAAAGAGATTTAGTATTAGACTTAGGATTGTGAGCCTTCACTAAATTTCTAGTAGCTTGGAGAGAAGTTAATATTTTAGATATTCGAATTTGGCTATCCTCTAAAGCGGGTGACATTGTAATTTTGAAATATGTCTCTCATTATCCCACCTTAACTTATCAGCTGATGGTCAATTTGAATTAACAAGTGAGGAGGGGCCATGGTGGCAAAAGATTGAATAATATCAAACATCAAAAGTTTACTTTAACCACAATGAGCAAGGAAAGAGTCCTAATCATTATCAACTTAAGCTCGATGATACCTAACTATCATAAAATTAAACCATGATAATAAAGGGAGCTCTTAGGGTTTTTATGCTTGCCTTGGAAATCCCTAGACATTCAAGTTAAAATCCTCCTGAGAAAGTATGTCATGTTAATCTTTCTACCTTAGAAGGCTATTAATAGTCGAATATAATATATCAAAACAACATTATACTAGCCCTCACAGGTTATGTATCTACGAATCATATGCAAAAGCCCTTCCTATTTCAGTTTTAGAAATGATATAGGCATACCTTTGATAGTGTATTGGTAGTCCTTTTTAGCTAGAAGCTTCCTCCATGGAACGCTCTTAACTACAATGTTTTTGGACCAGTGCTCACATTCCAAGGGAAAGTAGGTGGTTACTGCTACAAACTCCAAATTTATTTTGATTTCTAGGTCACTAACATAAGCTCTCCTTCATATTTGTAACCCTAAATTTGTTGTAAAATGTACCAGCAAATTACTTGGTGAAACAAAGCCAAAAAACCCTCATTTTCCTCAACAAGTTCTGCTCCAACTGTTTCCATTATGATACAAGTGTTTTCCTTGATGGCAACTCACTCACAGGTCAATTTAGTTTTGATAAAAGGCAACTCACAATACAATAGGAATATTCAGAGGTAACACGACAGTGGTACAGAAGAACAGGAAGATGGAACTAAGGTCTACTAATCAAAATAAAGAAGGTGAAGGAAAAGGTTGATGTAAATCAGTTTAAGAAGTATGCATAGTTCCACTTAGTCAAATCGGCATATACATGTTGGTACACAGAACAAAAAGAGCATATACGTATACAGACACTCTCAGAAGAGGAAAAGTGCGTACAAGTTGGAAAATCAGGGTTTTGGTCCAAGGTATTTGGTCTGAGGTATTTAGTTCGAGGTATTTGGTCTAAGGTATTTGTCCTAAGTGGTTTTTGTCCGAGGTATTGAGAAAGGACTAAAACTATATAAGGAGGAGAATATCATTAGGCCAGGGTGTGGAAGTGTATGGGTTTCTTGTGAATACTTCTATCTGAAGTATATTTTATGTTGTAGGGGCTATGTTGGTGATTTAATCTGAAATATTTTGTGCACCTTGAATTCAATGTTGGATTAGGATCATGAGACTTGAAATGAATTATCATTGAATGATTTGATATTGGTTGGGCCATATCTAATTGTGTACACTTGTTTTATTCTTTAAATGTCATGTTCTAGGTTTTCCTGAAGTCTGGAATAGCAGTGAAGTTGTGAATTAATATTTACAGATCTGTACGCTGGTCCGTATCAGTAAAAGTGCATGTACACGTAGGTTATACTCTTCCAAGTAGTGTATACAAAAGAAAATCCTTGTCTTTAGGACTAATTATTTATCTGATCAATTCTGTTGTTTTACTGTTGTCTATCAATGAAGTCTTCTGAGATCTGAAAGTAAAACTGAATGCACAAGGATTTTGATATCTGATTGATTGATTGGATAAGTAGGGTGATCTCTGCTACTTCCTATGTGAAGCTCTGTAAATCAAAATATGGTATTAGTAAGACATGATATTGTAACAAAGCCTATTTACAATGTAGTGCAACCATATAAATTAAATGATTGGTAAAGGCCAATAAGCATCAATGATAAGCATTTAAAGACTTCATGATTCATCTCATATTGTTAAAATTTTTAAAACATCATAAAAAAACTAAATTATAACTTTATTTTAAATTAGTATTGTATATTTAAAAATATCTAATAATATTCTTAACCATACCATGAGTCAACACCATACTCATTTCATATGACACTTGTTTATATGACATTTTTTTTTTGTAAACTAATGCAAAGGATTTCATTAATAAAACAAAGCTTACATTGAGTTCACATGTTTAGATTTTGCAAAAGATACCCACCTGAGAGTGGAGGTATCCACAAAACTACAACAAACATAAATATGGTGGATGTCAACACTAAACTGAGGCTTCAAAGCTAAGAGGCCAAAACTAAATCAAAATGAGAGATTTGAGCTATGCCTTCTGTAACCACGAGGAAAAGTGACATTCAACATAAAATAAACACTTTCCACAATCAAATATGACAACATAAGATGTGCCTAAGAACTGTAAATCTCCAACACCACATTTTTGCCATGTCAAAAACCTATTGAGGACCAACAAGAAAACTTGCCATGTATGTGCTTACTAGCCATTACTTCAATCCTGCAAAACAAGAGAGCCATTACCTACAATAATGTACCATGAACCAAAGAACCAAAGCTAGAGCGTGAAATTTAATATGAGATTAAAGTCGTGTCAATATAAAGATAATTGAATAGAAGACAACACCATACCCACCAACTTTAAACTTCCAAATATCACCATAGGGAGGGCCATGAAAGACAATAGAAGCCTCAAAACCATGGAACAGAGAGATGCCAAAACTACAAAGCCATAGACCCACCTTAATCAAAATAAATAACTATAAAATTAGGAGTATTGTCAACAAGAGGGTTATTAGAGTCTCTAGGAGGACCCGTAAGATCTCTTGAGGTAGAATCTGAATCCGACACCACATATTTTTCCACATGTTTTAGACGAGAATCAATATCATCAATGAATAATCTTATATATCTCAGAATATGTTTAATATCCTATTGGTCAACAAAGATCTTATAATTATCAATTTGTTTGTCTATTAAAACCATACGAAAGAGAGTGTCCATTTGTTGGTAAATAGAAAGATAATGCAGAAAATGCAATCTCCTTTTCCTGATATTTTTGGTTTGGAATCCATTTGAGACCCTCTTCCTACTTTTGAATAATAAAAGTAAGGATGATCTTGAAACTCTTTCGATTCCAATAACAAAATTTCCCCTCAAACTTCAAGAGGGAATGAATCAAAGTAGGAAGCAACTGAATCCCAAGAAAATAGCCAACGAAGATGAATACAAAAAGAGCTAGCTCCTCCTTGGGGACTTAGCATTTGTTGATGAGGATGCAAGGTAACTAGAACAATAGAACAATTACAACTGAAGAAAGAACCATGACCAACAAAACTGACAGAAGGAAAAACCATTGACTCTTGAAAACCCGACCAAAACACAAACAAATCATCCCCCAAACTCCACACCCGAGACCTTGATTGAAGGGATACTTATGATTCATTACATGGTAAAGACATAAAATATTGAAAACCCCACGTACAAGACCCCACAGTGAGACTCCCCAAACTCGACCAATCCTCTGAATCACACCTAGATTACACACCTAACAAAACCTTAGCCACAACAGTTCTAATTGAAAAGAAACAAATGGCATTCTCAATTGTATAGTCAAAACCCCAATTCCTCACAAGAGGAGATTTTTTTTAGTTAAACAATTTTATTTAATTAGAAGGGGAAAAAAAGACATAATTACTTTGGAGATAGATCTTAACATTGGATTTGTTAATACTAGTAAGAATATCTCAAAATATTCCTTGAAGGTTAAATCCCTATCATCCATCTAATAATTTTTTATAATTAAATTAAAATTAACAAATAATAAGAATTTACATGGTAAAATGAGATTGAATTTTCATGATTAAGATTTTTGTTATAAACTTTTATATATGTATAATTTTCATATATTAATTAATAATAATAATAATAATTAAAATTATCTTGCAAGAGCACACTTCATTTTTGCACCCTCATTCTGGACTTTTTGACTAGTCTTGGGAGAATTGATTTTTGAGAGGCTATAATTGGTCATTTTTAGTGCGTGATAGGTCCATTGTGTATTCAAGAGAAAGATATTTCCAATGAGCTATCATGAGCTCAATTTAAACTTCGGGAAGTAACTTAAAAGTCAATTTGAATTCGACACTGCGCATTTCCCGGTGCTGTGCATTCCTTGAAGGTGCTGCACGCTTTCCAGAGGTGCTACGCACTCCCCACAAGTGCTGCATGTTTTTCTAGGAGACCTAAAATTACCTCCTCAGCTCCAAAAAATTATATTGGACCTCCTACAAGTAAGTAACCGCTGCAAATCACATGTTTTTTCCCCTATAGAATCATTTCCAAAGTGTTTTGAAGGTTTGTTGAAGATTTGGTGTTATTCTCACATATAAACCCTAGATATCCCTTAAAACCACCCTTGAACTCTCAATTCCCAAATTTCAACTCCCTTACACTTTCATTCCCTTTCCCTAAACCCTTTATCCTAATACTCTGTAAACCTTTGTCCCAAAATTCTAAGCCCTAGGTGCTACAACTACCTAGGCTCCCAAACCCCAACCCCCAACCTCCAAATCCATCATATTAATACTCTTTATCCCCTCCTCCATTACATAAATCACTTTACCCATCTCATCCCATTCCCCTTCCCCATTCCTTACTCCCAAAAAATCACATTCCAACAACCTAATACCTCCCTAGGGGTTGCCATTAAAACACCATGGCAGAAGAAGAAAACAAACCATACAGTGAGGTAGAAAAAGCCAAGGTTTTGTAGAAGAGACACTTGAGAAGCATGTTTTGCTTGAAGAGCAAGATGAAAAAGCACCAAGAGGCATACCTAGAACTAGAGGTTTGAAAAGAGCCTTGGAACTTAAAAGGCAAAGGCAAAGAGAGATAGTTGATGAAGTTATGCTTGATGATCAATTCTTGGATATGATCAAAGAAGGCAAGGAAGGTTTGCTTTAGGCCATCAATGATCGCTTGAAAAGGATAACAACATTCAAGTGAGAATGACCAAACACTATGCTAGCAGAGATAGAAATGCAAGGGCAAAACTCAAAGAAGCAAAGGCAAAAATTGAAGCCCTAACTGACCAAAAAGAGAAGGAGAAGCTTGACATACTTGCAGAGGCTTCACTCCAATCCTAACTACACCAAATCTCAGTACCTTAACCAGTTTTGAAATTCCTTAGCATATTTTGGTAAAGATATGTTTTCTGTGTTTTTTAGGCAATTTAAATATGAGCTACATGGTCAAATGCGCAGTGCCCAGGGCGTTGCACACCTTTTTATGACAATTTTTGGAGGAATGGAAGCCACCAATGGATGCAAAAGGACCAAGACATCTAGGAAAACCATGTTTCTAGCCCTCGAATGCAAAACTGGTAGGTGAAAAGGGTAAAAAACTACCAAAAAATCATGTTTCTACCCTCTTTTTCAGCCAGGTGCCACGCACTTGGCCAATATTGGGAGAGTGGAGTTTTAGAGGGTCAAATCAAGCCCATTTTCAAAACTAAAGGTAGATTTGGAAACTAGACTAGATAGTCTTTCCAATGAGCTATATTGGGCTCAATTTGGACACTTAGAATGTAGGAAAAAGTGGGTTTGAAGAAAATGGAAAACAACTACCAAAAAATTGTGTTTCTTCCCTCTTTTTCAGCCAGGCACTGTACTTGACCAGTATTGGGAGAATGGAGTTTTAGAGGGTCAAATAAAGCCCATTTTGAAAACTAAATGCCGATTTGGAAACTAGACTGGATATTATTTCCAATGAGCTATCTTGGGCTCAATTTGGACATTGGGAAGGTAGGAAAAAGTGGGTCTGAAGATGGCACTGCGTGTTTGACACTCAGGTTGCGCGTTTGACACAAGCGTTGCGCATTTGATAGTTGGCCTAATTTTTCATTGTTCTTCTCCAGATTTGATTTTTACCTATGAGAAATCAATAGTTTACTGATGTAATTGATATTATTGATGTAATTATGGTCTTTTACTATTACCTAGAGGTAAATACATTAGGTTAATAGTCTTCATCAAGTTAGATGAATCAATTTCAATGTAATTAGGGACAAGTCACATTGACCACCCTACTCTCTAGCTATTAGTTTAGATTTTGGTGGAATTGCTCCTCTTCTCATGGATTCAACCCCTGAGGTTGGGAGGAGTTTGTTTTGATGTCTATATCTTTCCTTTCTTCACTCTTGGAAGAGGGGACTCCATTGGATATTGCATTAGTGTTTCAAACTTTGGCATGGAATATATTAGATGAGTTGCAACTATTTTGGTGGGGTTCTTGTCGCATGGTATTTTGATATTGTTTCTTCTTCAGTTACATGTTTGTGAATGTTTTATATCTTCCATGATCCATTTAAATTCTAAATATGTTTGATTTTCAAGGTGCGATAAGTATAATACATTTTCTATTCTTTGTTATGGGAAAATCATCATAATTTGTTTCATTTCTTCAGTTTAAAAAGAATTCATGATTTTCATGCTCTTTTTAGCACCTCATCAGTCTAAACCATTTCATCAATATACTACAAAGTGTTAAAGTACTTGCCTACCTTGCCCCATTAGAGGTCTGCAATTCTGATTCTCTTTTGCCTTGACCTAGTTCACTCTTTGAACTTCATTCACTCATCAAATAACTACCCCAATCAAATCAAATCAAAACCCTGAGCTGCTATATATAACCTAAAACCCTAATCCATCGAGCCCTTTTGGGTTGTGATCCTTTGGAGAGAGCCCTCTCAGGCTTGGTAGGGATAGCTACCAAGTCAAAAGAATGGTTTGTGCTTACCTCAGCTGGACTCTTCCTCAGCCTTGGAGATCTAGAGGAGTGATAACACATAGCTACCTCATTTTTTCACAGGTGAATGTCATAAATGAATTCGAAGGCAATAGTGAAGAGGTATCTCATATTCAAATTTCCTCTAAAGCCACACGAAGCTCTAGACCCATCGATCCAACCTCAAAAGGATGATCTAAATCCAATGTATGGTTACGATCTCTAATCCGTTTTACAACATACATAATTTATTCAAGCTCCACAACCATATATATTCATAATGCATTATCAGAATGTTTTAATTATCTTGATTGAAATTTTAGTAATATGAAAATCAATTATTAATTTCTTAATTGTTTGTATAGTGTACTCAATTGCTTGATTTCGAAGGGATATCACTGAAATGGAAGCAAAACATGTTTGTGAAGGCTTATCAGTTTACCAAATGAAGTGTAATTACAAGTAACAAAAATAAAAAAAATAGAAAGATGAAGTGTAATTATAAGTAATAAAATTATGTTTAGTGTTGAGGATGTGGTCTAATGGTTAAGTAGGGAGGATTTTTCTATACAGATCTTGTGGCCCAATCCCAAACAAGACTGTGTATGCCCTAGAGCTGCTCCACTTTATGTCGATAGCTGACAGACATGAGCTCTTTATGTCGATAGCTGACAGACATGAGTGCAGTCAATTATTTGACCTCGCCCATGTACCTTTAATTACCCAATATTCTAAAAATAGACAATCTACATAAACTCAACCACCGAAATCAAACACACCTGACCGTAGTCAATTATTTGACCTCACCCATCTCCCTCTAATTTCCCAATATTATAAAAATCAGCAATCTACATCAACTCAAGGGCTCAATCGCCAATCAATATCAAGAAAAATTATCGTAACAACATCTGCATCATCTAGAAACAATACCAGGACTAATAAATCCAATGTTTTCACTGCTTAGTCTGGAACAATCTAAGGCTACAATATACGGAACTAAATACCTTTGTAGGGATGAGCTGGTAAGGCTCAACCATGGTGCATTTGGGCCCTTGGTCTGCAAGTAAACGTTGTTCCTAGTCCAGTTTTCCCATTTTTCTTTGTTCGAACTCAACACTTCTCTCAGTCTAAAGTGAATCAGTTTTCTTCATAATTTCAGACAGACTTCTAAACTTCTTTCAATGGCATTCAGAAGGTCCAACTTTCCTAGTTTTTTCAATTATTTTGGAACATGTTTTTGGTTGTGGGGAATGAAGAGTTAGGAATGAGTCCTTGCATATCTTGTCTACAAAATTGTTTACATTTTCTTTGTTTCCGCTATTTTTTCCTTTGCACTGCCAATAATTTCTCTCCAAGGTCTGAATCTGTGCTCCTTAAAATATCAGACATACTTCTTGTTTTCTGCGTCTTCCCTTTATCCACACAAAAATTTGCATTCCCCATATCTAAAGGCATCGGAGGAGCAGATCGTTCCATCTCATTAGAGGGATTTACTACATATAATGCTTTGAATTCTAATCCTTTCTCTCTACGTCTAATGGACGCCATGTTCAGGTAAAATTCCGCTTCACAGTATTCCTTGACCTAATAACAATACAAAGTACAAATTATGACAGTGGAGAAACCATATTCTGTGTATTATTCCGCAATATAGAGGAGACCGATTCACACCTTTGAAAAAATGGTATTGTAGTACCATATAATATAGTGCTAAATTTTGACGTTAAAGGTAACAATCCACGATATCAATATAATTTACAAATATTTGTGCCTAAAGCGAGGGGCACAAATAACATGGTTTGGTATAGATATTTCATAAAAGATTAAAATTTTACAAACATACCACTCATTTAAAATAGTTGTGCCTCATCTAAATTAGTAAATTCAGTCAACATGCAATCATCATAGGACAATTTTGTTCATGTTTAATCTAATAATAAGAGAAACAATTATATATAATAATATA
>APFE030615389.1:153796-200883 GCA_000404065.3 Pinus taeda | reverse complement strand
AATAAAATAAAAATAAACAACTGCACTTCATGTTTACATAATTTAAAATTCATAGTCTTAATTGAAAAAAAACACAACTTTTACAACTTCCAAAATATTTAAGAGGACGAATTTGCATGAATCCATTATTAATATTCATATTTTTTAAATACATGTTAATTTAATTTTGCATCTTAAGATGTTTTTCACCTCAATCCCAAAAGCATGTTGGCTTTGGATGGGTTCCTCATCCATCTTGGAATGTTTTCATGGTGATGGAAAGACCCAAGAGGGAATATATATGTTGGTGGAATTGGTCATGCTTTTGGATGGGTTTCTCATCCATCTTGGAATGTTTTCATGGTGGTGGAAAGACCCAATAGGGAATATATATGTTGGTGGAATTGGTTCCTTTTATATATTAAGGTGGATTATGGATTATGTTATGAAATATATTATATATTTTTAAATGTATTATTGATTTTAGTGTTTTAAAGTGTTTTTCATTTTTATTTTTGTTTGATTTTTTTATATAAAATTTTAAGAGTGTTGTTTGTTTTATTGTTGTTAATGGCTTTCTGCTCTGGGTCCAAAACTTTTGTCTCTAATTTTTGATATTGCTACCTTTAATGCCTTGGTCAAGAATGGCTAAAGGTTTAAAGATTGAAGCCAACCTAAATTATGAAAAAGTTGGATGATGTCTCAAAAATTGTTGTTTGTGCCAATTAGTCATGAGCTATGGACCTCAAGCTAGTTGTGAGGGGCCTTATTGGGAAATTAATGGGAATGTGGCCATTGTCACCCTCTTTGAATCAATTGGTAGATAAAAATTGGAAGCCCAAGATAAAGGGACAGCTCTTGGTATTCTTCTGTGGAAGGCATTTTTTCACTTTATTCTTCGAAAAAAAGGAGGAATGTGATCTAATCTTTTGAAATTGGCCTTACTTCAAGGGAATTCAAGATTTGTATTTGGATCACTGGAGTATAAATTTTAACCTAGAAAATGATGTCCCATTAGTTGTACTATTTTAAATTAAGCTACCATATATTCATCTATAGTGTTGGAATGAGGAAACATTCATGAATATTAAGGATTGTGATCTTGCGCTCGAATTTGTGTTTAAGTGGTTGTAGATAAGGGTCTACCAATATAAATCAATTTGCAACTAGGAAATTGGATTCATTATCAAGAGGTGGATTATGAGCAAATACCATTCAAATGTAAGATCTGAAAAGAATATGGGAGTTTTTCTCTTAGATGTCCAAAGATGGAAGAAACCCAAAAATATAATGAAGAGGGTGATGAACGTCAACTACTAAAATGAAGAAAGGGAGCTCTAAAGCATAGTGTGGCTGTAAAACCTCAAGAAGGAAATAAATCGAGATTTAAAGCCCCCTCTTCTCCAAAAAAAATGGCCACTACAGGTCAATTATCTTCCTCAAGTAGAAGGGAATAAATTTGAAGCCACCTTGTAGATTAAGATGGGGAAATTACATATTCAACCATTCAAGAGATTCCTTTGGTAGACTCTCGACACAAAAGCTCTGAGAGCCAAAATATTGAGATGCCTACCTTTCTTAGAGGATATCTCTATTTGGTAATAGATTGATATAGAGGAAGCAATCAAAATAGAGGAGGAGGAAGTCTTTTAGTCCCTGAAAAATAGAAGAACCCCACAAGCATAATTTTTCTTTAGATTAGAAAAAGAAAAATCAACAGGTGAAAGGGAAAATATAGAAAAGCCACTTAGGAAAGTGGGATGGAAAACAAATTGGGATGTCAGAAGTGCACACACAGAGAAAGATAAAGCGTTGGATTCCCAAAGGTAATTTGAAGCATCTTTCCCAAAGATTCTCAAGCAAACTTGAAAAGGAAGTGGCCTTTCCCTATACAAGGGGGCTCTAAATCCACAAGTAAATGATGAAAGTCCTCTCTTGTGGTTGCAAAGGATTAGGATTAGAAAAAAGAAAGGTTGAAGTTAAGAGCATGATTAAAAAAGAAAATCCCCTAGCTCTCCTTCTACAAGAGACTAAAGTGGCTTGTGTTAATGAAGAGTCGATTGAAGAAGGCAATCATAGGATTATTTGTGTGCAAGGTGCATACTAGAGTGGACTAGCTAGAGACACATGAGAGTGCAACAAGTTTCAACGTGTAGAGAAGCACACATTGAATAAATTTAAGGAGAACATCACTGCTATATTAAACTACAGAAGTCTTGACTAGTGAGCAACAATCTTGGGAAATGTGAAGCAGTCTCAGGCAGTGGGCAATAGGCTCAGAAAATGAGACTAGGAAGTGTACAAAAGGTGAAGAAGTTAATCATTGAAGATGTATATTGGACTATGTTATGAGGACAAGTTGGATAGGGTAGGAAATTTCAGCCTGTAGAAGGAGCAGATTGTTCTGTTTTTGGAGGAGTACAAATTGTGGGACATCATGGAGAAAGTTGTCCCAATTCTTGGAGAGCCTACACAATTAACTATGTTTAATAAGATAAACATGAATTCTAAGAGAATAATCTTGGACTCCATTAGATACCATGTTATACCTCATGTGACAGGGAGGAAGTACGCCTATGAGATGTGTGCTTCCTTGACAAAGTTGTACCAGGGTACAAACCAAAACAGAAAATGGTGTTGAATTAGAAACTTATAAAAACCAAGATGCCTCAAACTAAAAAAGTTGCATCATACCTAACGAGGATCACTCAAATTAGATATGATTTAGCAGTAGTGTGGAATACTATTGATAGTGAAGAGTTTGTTAGATCTGCCTTTAAGGCCTTTCCTTTGAAGTGGGATGCCTTTGTTGGTGGGATCATTGCATGATAAAATATTCCTAGTTGGGATAGATTATGGAATGACTTCATACAGGAGAAGACAAGGATACATTCTAAAACTGCGGGCCAACATGATGGAAAGGATAATGTGGAGAATTTTTCTCTTGCTCGAAAAGGAAAAGGTAAAGTAAAGGGAAGTGGGGGATCTACTTCCATTAAGGACATAAGCAAAGTGAAGGGATTTGCGTGTCACAAGACTGGTCACTATGTGAGTTAATGTCTACAAAATAAAAATAATAATGAGTATCAAGTGGTTGCATCAACATCAACTTATATTGATGACTTTACAGAGAAATTTGAGAAGGGATTTTCTCTAGTTTCTTTTGTTTCTCACAATTGTATTGTTGTGTATGAGGATAGTGGGTTATGGCTAGTGGACAATAGAGCATCCATTCACATGTTGAAAATATAACCAATACCGGTCTTCATAATTGTTGTCTAGCTCATGACTTGTTGTAATTCATATGTATTTTTTAAAAGAAGAAAATAAAATTATTGTAAAGATCAAAATAAAAATTATTTTTTATAAAAACATGGGCTTCATACTTATTCTATTATGTTTCTAGGTATAAGCACCCATTGCGTGCTCTAGGTTGAGTCATGTGTCATTTTCCTTATCATCATGTAATAGAACCTTCTTGGGATTTTTGTGTCAAGAAAATATATATTATATATATATATATATATATATATATAATATATATATATATATATATATATATTATATTATATATTAATATATATAATATATATATATATATATATATATATATATATATATATATATATATATATATATATATTTACTTATAAAAAATGTGTCTAGTCCCTCCTCCACCAAGTCGGCTTCATCACCGATCAAGTCATCCTCATGAAGAAAATTCAACCACACCAAGAGACTATATATAGAAGAGGAACTTGACTCATTGTGGTATCAATCAATCATCATTTTATCTGCAACTTTGGGAGATAAATAACATGCATGAAGGCTAGAAGAAGGAAGTTAAATCCTAACGAAGTAGGAACAGACATTTGTTAAGAAAAAGGAGCCAAAATTTTCCTTTTTTCTATCACACATGTTAGTTGTAGTGGCTAAATTAGGGTTACTGCATGTCCTAATTATTGTAGGCCAAAAATTACAAATTTAATTGAGGAGATGAAGCTCTTGTTTGAGAAATTCTTGTGTGCTCAACACTTGTTGACTTGGTTATTCTTGTCCTGCTTGAAGAATATTTGTTGAAAGGATGACTTGGTAGATGGAGGAAGGTTTAGTGTTGGTATAGAGGTCTTGGTTATCTCATTTGAATTGGTTCTTGAAGAAGAAGAGAATTTGGTTGGGTTTTCCCCTCGGAGAGGGTTTTTCCCTAGCTGAGAACCTACACACTATGTCCTTTGTTGTTTTGATCTTCATTCTTTTGGTTTTGATAGTTGCTTGATGACAAGAAGATAAAATAAGTTAATAAGATTATGAGTACATCACAAGTAATTATCAACATAAGTAAACTTTTCTACCTTTCTCATTTTCTAACATCACATGATTGGGATGAGGTCAATGTTCCGTAGTATTTTAGAGACATACTTAAACTACTATGTGAGTTGTGGAGCTAGTACCATATATGAAATGAAGGAGATTGGATGTGTCAGATTGAAGCTAGAGTCAAGAGGATTTCTGGAGGTGATAGGGATGTTGTTTTTTTCCAGGGTTGATGGTATACATGCTCTTAGTATCAACCTTGGAGGATGTTGGATATAGAGTTTTGTTTCGAGATGGATAGGTGCCTCTATATTCAGAGGGAGAAACCTTGGATATAATTGTAGTGCTTGGCATTTGATAGGCTCAGACATAAACTTGTTTGGAAAAAAAGTTGGTATATTCGAGGGGGTTTGGATACAACACCAATTTCAATTACTGAGAGGGAGTATATGGAAAGGAAGAGTGATTCTTCAGGTACTTCCAAGAGCCTCAACTAGTATGATATGGAATTATAGGATGCTCAGGAGAAAGATCCTTAGAGCATGGTTGGTTGTGATAGGTTCTCAGCTCAGGTTTCAAATCAGGAAGTAGGATGGGATTCAATGTTAGAGGGAGAAAATACAGATACTGAGATGGGATTGGAGATAGATTCAGGTGGTGGAGGTTCTTCCAGAAGTACCTCCCTTACTCAGAGGGAGTGTTGAGCTTTGTAGTTCAGAAGGTAATTATAGTCTAGTGTCTTGACTAGAAGGACCTTGATTTGGCTCATTAGGAGCTGACATTCAACATGCAGGGTGTGAAAGTGAGTTTCACACATGTTAATGTGTTGCATGTGACATGCATGAGATGTGCATGTAAGGCAAACTAAAATTATGACTTGTACTTGAGCTAAAGTGGAGAAAGCTAAAGATAATATAGTTAACTAAAGTACTACCACTTAACTTCAATTAACTTGACGAGATACTTTCGACTATCAATATTAGCTTAAGAAAGTTATAGATTGAGACTAAGGTGAGGTGCTAAGACATAATAGTAGCACAATATTGAGAAAGGATTCTCAATGAGTGTGTGCTAGGTCTCAGAGAGTGCAGTGAGGCTGGTGATCAATATTGTATTTCCTTTGCTAGGCCATTATCCCCTGTATGGGAGCCCAAGTAAGTTCTATGATTAATTTATTAATGAAGAACTGTTGATTCCACATAAATTTGTTTATGTGTGTGTAACTCAAATCAAGTATTATTTTTTTCATCTGCTATAGTTTTTATGTGTTAGGAATTTGGCTATGTATTCATTTAGTAATTAATTGTTGGGAATTGAATATCAGGTGATGGGTTTGGGAAATTATAACGTGGTATCAAAGCTAAAACCTTGAATCTATCCTAGAATTACAGGTCAAAGTTCATATTGGATCACCAGGAACATGTTGGCTTGGATGATACAAACAAATTTTTTTAAAGGTGGCATTTTTTTTTGGGCCAATGAATTTTCCTATTGGAGATTTTTTTGAGTGAAAACAAAGATGATTTAAAACAATTAAAGTAAAGAAGGGGTCCATTTAAAAAAAATTATAGATATAAAAAATAAAAAAAAAGGCCATGACGCCCATGTGCGTGGGTGGTCAACATCCCACCAGCAGCCAAGCCAATAGCCCACCAACAACTGGCAGGCCATCTCAGGAGACAATCACAGAATGGAAAGGACCGTTTTGTTTTTGGTTGGGGTGATAGAGTTTGGAAGTCAATCAGATCAACAAACCTCATTAGCATAGTTAGCCACCATCCAAGAATCAGGTCAAGGAAAAATTGACTAAATTGAGACTAGTTGTTGAAAAGGAAAGGCCTATAGTTTGGAGCCACTAACCACGGGGGTCGACCAATCACTGATTGTAGAGGATGTTGTTGATGGGGGGCGGGGGGTAGACGCTTAGGACATTGACTAGAATTTTCTTGTTGAGTTTTTTTAAAGTTTCAAATAAAAAAAAGACCTGGAAGCTGTGGTCATTGATTGGTTAGTCACTATCCAACTTACAACTGACCCACAACTACCAATGACCCATGATCGTAGACAGAAAATAACGCATAAGGGAGTGACAAATACATGACTAAGAAAAGTGAGCAACAACGATAAGAAATTATTGGATAGAGGAAGAATCAACCACTTGACATGGTTAGGGATCCATAGAGTGGTAAATTTAGTGGCTAAACAAAGTGGCCTTTATAAATAGAGGGTCAATTAAAGAAGGAAGTTGTTGGATTAGTCATGTGCAAGGTGCATACTAGAGTGGACTAGCTAGAGATGCACAAGAGTGAAACAAGTTTCAACATGTAGATAAGCATGCATTGAAGAAATTTAAGGAGAAAACAAAATGTTCCTACATCAAACTGCAAAAGTCTTACACAATACACATTAGGGTTAGGCAATGTGCCTGGGAAACATACAAAAGATGAAAAGTTGATTGTTGGAGACGGTTACTAGGGTACATTATGAAGACTCGTTGGATGAGGCAGGAAATTTTAGCTCATGGAAGGAGTAGATTGTTTTGTTATTTAAGGATCATGACTTGTGGGACATCGTGGAGAAGGTTGTTCCCAATTTTGTAGATCCTACTTAGTTGGATGTGTTTAATAAGATAACCATGAAGGCTAAGAGAATAATCCTGGACTCCATTAGTGACCATGTTATACCTCTTGTGATAGGGAAGAAGTATGCGTATTATATGTGAGCATCCTTAACCAAGTTGTACCAACGTACAAACCAAAATAGAAAGATGATGTTGAAGGAGAAACTAAGAAATTCCAAGATGTCTAAAACTAACATAGTTGCATCATACCTAACTAGGACCACTTAGATTAGACATGATTTGCTAGTAGTAGGGGAAACTATTGACAATGACGAGTTGTTCACATCAACCTTGCGTGGTTTTTGTTTGAAGTGGGATGCCTTTGTTGATGGTATCGTTGGACGGGAAAATATGCCCAGTTGAGAGATAGATGGTGGGATGAATTCGTACAAGAGGAAATGAGGAGACATTCCACTATAAGCCAACATGATGAGAAGGATGATGAGGATAAATTTTCTCTTACTAGAAAGGAAAAAGGTAAAGTAAAGGGGTGTGGGGATCTGCGTTCGTGAAAGACATAAGCAAAGTGAAGTTCTTTGTGTGTAACAAGACTCATCACTATGTGAGGCAATGTTCACAGAAGAAGAATAAGGAAGAGAAGTATCCAGTGGCTACATTAGCATCAAATGAGATTTATGACTTTATAGAAAAAATCGAGAAAGAATTTTCTCTAGCTCCATGTGTTTCTAATAGTAGTACTATTGTGTATGAGGACAATGGGTTATGGACAGTGGACAACAGAGCATCCAATCACATGAAAATGATGAGGTTAGTGTTCCATAATGTTTAAGGGAAATGATTAGACTGTAATGTGAGTTATGGAGTTAGGACCACACATGTAGTGAAGGGGGTTGGATGTGTCATATTCCAAATAGAGTCAGGAGGATTTTTAGAGGTGACAAGGATGTTGTTTATTCCAAGTCTGATTGTAAATGTGATCTCGATATCAACCTTGGAGGATGTTGGACATATATTTTTGTTTCGAGATGTACATGTGCTTCTATATTCATAGGGAGAAATCTTGGATGAAACTATAGCGCTTGGCATCAAAGAGGGGTAGGAATATAGTTTGTTGGGAAAACCTGTTGGTATATCTGATAGGATCTTGGGTACATGAACAATGTCAGTTACTGAGAGGGAGAAGGTGGCGAGGAAGAGTGATTTTTCCAATATTGACAAGATCCTCAGCTGGTAAGATATGACATTGATGGAGGGTCAGGAGCAGGATCCTCAGAGCATGATTTGATGTGAGAGGTTCTCAACTTAGGTTTTAGATTATGTAGTAGGGCAGGATTTAGAGTCAAAGGGAGTAACTACAAATATTGAGACACGATTGGAGAGAAATTTAGGCGCAAGTGGTTATTCCAAAAGTACCTCCCTCGCTAAGAGGGAGTGTTGAGCTTTGCAGCTCGAAAGGTACTTCTAGTCTTGTTCCTTGACTCGAAGGACCTTGATTTTCCTCGTTAGGATCTTACATTTGATATGCAAAGTGCACAAGTCAGTTTCACACATTTTGATGAGTTGTGTGTAACATGCATGAGATATGCATGTAAGGTAAGCTAAATCTATGACTTGTACTTGAGTTAAAGTAGAGAAAGATAACGATGGGATAGTTAACTAAAGTAATTTCACTTATCTTCAGTTAACTTGGTGAGCTAATTTTGGCCATCAATATTAGCTTAGGAAAGTTATAAATTGAGCCTAAGGTGAGATGCTAAGACATAACATAACACAAGATTGAGAGAGGATTCTCAACGAGTGTGTGTTGGGTCTGAGAAAGTTCAATGAGACTAGTTATCAGTGTTGCATTTTCTTAGTTGGGTCATTATCCCTTGTAAGGGAGCCCGAGTAATTTATGTGATTAATTTATTAGTGAAGAGTGGATGATTAGGCACAAATATGTTTATGTGTGTATGTGATTCAGATCAAGTATTAGCTTTTTCTTCCAATATATTTTTAATGTGATAGGAATCTGGTTGTGTATTCATTTAGTAATTTATTGTTGGGAATCGAATACTAGGTGTTGGGTTCAGGAAATTCTAACAAATTTAGTTAATTTGATGAGTTTTTAAAATCTTGACAATTTGAGATTTATTATGAGGTATGCTTTTTTGATGCCTATCACGTGTCCTTTAATTATATGGTTTTCATGGTAGGTATGTTTGTTTCTTTCTTATTCGTAGAGAGAGAATCTAAGACGTTTCCAAACCAAAGGTTTAGGAGAGTTTTTTCATTTTTGGGAGAATGTGAATAACTATTGCATTCTCATATGAATGGTAGATTCATCCTACTTATGTTTCCATTTTTCAATTTAGTTGATCCATGTTACTTATATTTCCATTTTTCAAACTTAGTTGATCGTTGTTTCTTTCTCTGTATGGAGTTAGGAATGTGAGATTATAGCTTCAGGTTCACTTTGTTTGGTGAACCATGTATGGAGTTAGGAATGTGAAATTAGAGCTTCAGGTTCACTTTGTTTGGTGAACCATGTTCTTTATGATTCAATATTTAATAAAATTTGGGTTTTGTTATCACACTTAAAATATGAAAGAGCCATACTTTTCCTACATGATATAAATACAAGGTATTTTTTAAAATCTTAATATTAAGATCATCTATCTCTGTATAGCCATGTTTGGTGAGGCTATGAGGTAAAACAATTTGATTCTATTGAAAGTTGGGGCAATGTCATGTAAAATAATTTGATTCTATTGAAAGTGGGGAAATGTCACCGAAAACAATTTGATTCCATTGAAAGTTGGGGAAATGTCATGTAAAACAATTTGATTCTATTGAAAGTTAGGGGAAATGTCATGTAAAACAATTTGATTCTGTTGAAAGTCTAGGAAATGTAAGGTAAAACAATTTGATTCTATTGAAAATTCGAAAATGTTAATTCTAAATTGGACAATATTTTGGGGAAAATTAGAGAAAACTATTCAAGTAAAAAAATCTTAGCCCATAAGATTTTTGCCAATTAGTTTTGTTTTTTTACCATTTATTGTTCTTGAACATTGTTCTTAAATTCTATTTTTTTTGTTTCTTCAAAATGTGGTCTTTAGCATTCTTGTACAATTGGGTTTTTTGTTTTGTTTAACATATAAGCTATTTTATTTGGCCAAATAACCCAATTACTAGTCCATAAGAGATTGAGAAGTATGTGAGTTATCACATTGTTTTTTTGTGATAAATGATGGTATGCACAACAACAAGAGACATGTGGAAGACTAATCACCAAGAGCATCTCAATCATATGACCATGTCAATCTATGTTGACAATTTAGGTGGGATGTGAAGCAAGAGATGACCATGTCAATCTATGTTGACAATTTAGGTGGGATGTGAAGCAAGAGATGACCATGTCAATCTATGTTGACAATTTAGGTGGGATGTGAAGCAAGAGTGAGTGCAGGTCATGTCCACAAGCTATCCATCATTTCAACTTTTTGTAACTTGTAATATCTTTTATTCTAATTTCAGATTGGCAGAAAAGTAACCAAGATCCAACGATATATTTATTTTAAAGTTTTTGTTTGAGTTTTCCTTGTGTCTAGTGATAATGTATAGCTTTTATCTCAGTTTACTCTTGGGATCTATTACTTGGGCTAATAATACTTAAAAAAAAAAAAAAAAATTTAAATTTTAAAATAAAATAAAATAATAAACTTATCATTAGTTTTTTTACAAACTCATTATTTTTTCAATGGCATTCTTATGTAATATAATCTATTTAAATATGTGAATAAGTTATATATATATATATATATATATATATATATATATTATATATATATATATATATATATACAAAGTAATTTGATTTTTTTTAACCTTTAATCTAGCAAGCATTTAGAGAGATCAAAATCTCTTAAGGTGCAAATTTTTCTCAAAATTTACATTTAAAAAAAAGTTTGAATCTTGAAAAATTTATACATACACACATATGTCCCAATTATTGAAAAAACATTACAGCTGAAAAATGGTACATATAAATATAACTATTTTTTCTGAATAAACTAATATATCTTTAATATCAGATCTCACTAATGATATTTGATGATTTATATACATCTATATATTGTTATATAACATATATGTAACTCACTTATAAAATTAACATAATGTTTTTTTCCTACTAGAAAAAAAGCATAACTGTTTATATGACTAATGCTCCAAAAAAAATAAAATTAAGATGATTTAAACAAAATCACATAAAAAAAATACTATAGGCAAAACCTGGAACACTCATCAACAATAAATAAACTAACCTTATAATTAATTTAAAATTACCAAAAAGCATAACTGTTTATACGACTAATGCTCCAAAGAAAATTTATAATAAAGTTATCATGATTTAAACAAAATCGCACATAAAAATACTATGGGCAAAACCTGGAACGCACACCAACAATAAATAAATTAACTTTATAATTAATTTAAAATTACCAAAATTAATTTAACCAATGAAACACTAGCATTGGTTATTTCGGTTTATTTTCTTAAAATATTTGTTTCGATATACTTAAGATATACCAAGCTTTTCGAGCCTGAACCTTGAAAAAAGTCCCATCGAGCGAGTTATTAAAGGCATCTTAACCTGGAGGACGTGAGGTTTCCAAAACCTGAAGGGATCTCTCATGTAGTATAGAGTATAGGCCTCTCCTGTAAGATAATTATAGTAAAGTTCAAATAGATACAACTTCAAAATCCTTATGGTCTCTTTTGGTAAAATTCTTGTTAAATAGTTGGCAGAGAACTCTAACTTTTCTAAATCTGTAACATTAGATATCGAAGGTGAAATGGGTTCTTATCAGGCCAAAGTTGTTTAATTGGTTTAATTGCAATTGAAAATAATATCTTAGTCAAATATTTATGCGGGTTAAGAGAATAATTTCGGCAAAATCACATAAAAAACCATTTGTCGACGCGTTTGAACCAACAAGTGTGGTACATCGTGAGGACAAGTTAAAGAAAAAGATCCAGCGTAGCCTGTTAAATAGTCTGAGCAGAGATTCCAACGGCTAATTTTACGACTAGATTTTACTAAAAGACCCAGGTCAAAATTAATTTAATCTTGTTAATATTTTAATATTATTATTATAATTTATAATTTATTTTATGGAAATTAGTTAATCAATTAAAAAAGTATATAAAAAAAATCATGGTTTTCTTAGGAAATAATATTATTTATTAATTTATAATTTATTTTTAAATTAGGTAAATTTAAAATTAAAAAAAAATAATAAAAATAATATTAAAAATAATAATATAAATAATAAAATAGATTAAAAAAATATAATTTTTTATCAATAATAATTATAAATAATAAAAAATTCATTGGTTTTTTACAAATTAATTATAAATAATAAAATAAATAAAAAAATAATTAAAAATAAAATTATAAACTAATAATAATAAATTAAATAAAAATCATGGTTTTAACCTAATTTAAAATAAATTATAAATTAATAAAAATAATATTATTTCAAAAAACCATGATTTTTTCATTTTATATATTTTTTACCTGATTTAACTTATTTCCATAAAAAATACATTATAAATTATTAATAATAATATTAAAATATTAACAAGATTAAATTATTTTTGACCTGGGTACTTTAGTCAAATCTAGTCGTTAAATTAGCCATTGGAATCTTAAGCTGGATCTGTTTCTTCAACTTGTCTTGACACTGGTTGGTTCGAAACAACTTGTCTTGACACTGCTTGGTTCGAAACACGTCGACAAATGATTTTTTTATGTGGTTTTGCCGAAATTATTCTCTTAACAAAATTATGGATCACAGAAGTCTAAACTCCTTAATCTATGCCGGTATTAATCCCAAATTTAGAAAATTAACATTTAAATTCAAATAGTACAACTTTATGACATAAATAAGAAATATACCCCAATAAATTGTTCCTTGATTAGTCCCGAGTTTGGAGAAATCCAAATGTGGGAAATTTGTTGAAAGTTATCTAAAATGATTTGGATGCAGAGCTTCAATATTTGAAACTGTCAACCGTTTATCCACGACCCAACTCGTATGAAATGGTTCATGAGATAATTTACAGGAGTCATTTTTTCTTTTCGCATAACAGAAGTGTTAACGCAAAAATATTTCGAGATTGAGACGGATGACTTTCACGAGTTAATGTTTGTCATTAACTCGCATCACAAAAGTGTTCAAATCTCATATTTCAAGATTGATATTGAGAGCTTAAAGACTGTTTGGAAATAACAAAAGGGCCTTACGTGCAAGTCTCCTCTTTACCTGAGGCTCTAATCAAAATATTTAAAAAATTAAAAAAAAATCGGAAATAAGGAAAAGGCCTTACATGCAGTCTGTTTTGTTCTCACCTATATCTCTAACAAAACTATTTCAAAGATTAAGATTGAAAAAAAAAAAACAGGAAATAACAAAGACTTTACTTTCATGTCTGTTTTTTCCGTATAGCTTGAACAAACTTAAGGAGTAAGCTCTTCTGGAGTGCCATGAAGGTGCCTTAGCTCAAGGTATGGACAGAAAAAGAGATAATTCAGGAAAACCTTTTATATAGATTCAAAACATGGTGTATATGTTAATTCAAATTATAGATCACTGTTTTTTTTAAGAGTCCAGTTCAAGAGTCTAGAGGCATTGGATTTGATTCGATGTGGGAAAGCTTGGAGTTTTTGTTTTTGGCCAGGTTTACTTTGGGGTATTTTGAGAAAGGTATTTGGAAACCATGGAGCATTTTGAGAAATTATATTAATTCCAAACTCATGTCTTTCTTTTAAAAGGCCAAAAGAGTTTTTCATCATTGGCCAAGGTTCAATTCTTGTGAGAGCCTAATTTGGAGCTATTGGGAAAGTTCAATTCCAATGAAGGCCTAGCCCTGAAGCCAAGCCATGGGTGCACCTTGAGAAAGGTACCCTGAAGCCATGGGGTACCTTGATGGAGGTAGTGGTGTCTGGTTGCACTAAGAGGAACTATATTTATTCAAAGCTCACCCCATATCTTTTTGGTCAAATTACACCCATACACATATAAGTGGATCAAAATCCATCTTAAGTCTTCTATACCTGTACACACATAAATAAATCAATTACACTTACTAAAATTTAATACACATGGCCAAATTTAAAGTAAAAAATAAATGTACTTATGTACTGTTAAGTACTCCTTGCTTAAAAATGTTATACAACACATTAGAAGAATAGGAGTAAAATGATATAAATACAGGAGTAAAGTGAATTTTGGCTTTATATAAATATGGGAGTAAAATGATATAAATATAGGAGTAAAGTGAATTTTGGCTTTTTCCATTGATATCATGCATCTTTTTTACACAGTAAGAGACGATGAATTTGTAAGATTAATCTCGTCGACTGAATCAAGGTGCTATTATTTTGGATGTCGCCTAGATTGCAGTCCACTTTTCACTCTGCCGAATGCAAGCCTTCAAAGCGTTAGCATATCAAGACCTCCATACTTTTTTAATGTGGCACCCTCACCTGGGATATCTTGCTTAATTGGCAATGAAATATTTCGAGATTTGATTTTAAAATTTAGTTTTTTGAATTTAATCGCAAGATTTCAAAATATTTAAAAATTAAAAAAAATAAGCTATATATACACTTTTACGATATTAAAATGTTAACATATTTTTGAATACAATCGGCATTGTCAAATGCTCACACAATACAAAAATGTTCTAGCACTCCCACCTTACCAGCTGGTAATCGAAGCAGATAAGAGTAGATTAAAGGATAATAACTTGACATTTGAAAAAAACAGACAAATGAAGTGTAATTACAAGTAACAAAACTCTGTTTACCCATTCAATAACATTGCCAATTGATATCAAGAAAAATCATAACAACATTTGCATCATCTAAAAACAATAGCAGGAATAATAAATTCAGGGTTCTCATAGCTTAGCCCAGAGTTCTGGGAACAATATAGGGCTACAATATACATAACTAAATACCCTTTGTAGGGATGTGCTGGTAAGGCTCGACGATGGTGAGTTTGCGCCCTTGTTCTGCAAGTAAACGCTGTTCCTGGTCCACTTTTCCTGTTTTTCTCCGTTCGAACTCAACACTTCTCACTTTCTGATGTAAATCATTTGTCTTTATAATTTCAGACAGACTTCTGAACTTCTTCCAATGGCATTTAGAAGGTCCTGCTTTCCTAGGTTTTTCAATTTTTTTGGAACATGTTTTTGATTGCGAGGAATGAAGAGGCAGGGATGAGTTCTTGCATATCTTGCCTGCAAAATTGGTTGCATGTTCTTTGTTTCCGCAATTTTTTTTCTTTGCATCGCCAATAATTTTCTCTCCGTGGTCTGAATCCGTTCTCCTTAAAATATCGGACATACTTCTTGTTTTCTCCGTCTTCCCTTTAACCACATGAAACCTTGCATTCCCCGTATCTGAAGGCACAGGAGGAGCAGACCGTTCAATCTCATTAGAGGGAACTACATCGAATGCTGCCGAATCTTTGAATTCTAATCCCGTCTTCCTACCTCTCACAGGCGCCATCCTCGCTTAAAAATCAGGCGCCACAGTATTTCTTGACCTAATAGCAAGTATTTATAAAACCAAATCCTGACAATAGGATCAATATTCTGCGTATTTTCTCGCATGCAAGGGAGAACAATTCGTAAAAGTAATAGTGTAAGGTGTTGAACTTAGTGTTAAGGGTTAGTTTAATTGTTGTAGTGATTCATAAAAAATAATAAAAAATAGTATAAAGCGTTGAACTTAGTCTTAAAGGCTAGTTTAAATTAGGGCACAAAAAAATTGCATAACAAACTACACACTGCACCTATTTTAGAGGGTAAATTATTGTAAAATGAGTCTACATATTATCGTTAAGAAATTTTATTTATGCTTACTCTAATAATAAAACTAATTATATTTAATAATAAAGATAACCGTAAGTATCTAAATCAAAATAATTATGTTTAATTTGATGATAAAAATAACCAATAAAAATACATTTTTAATGATTAATAAAATGTAATTTTTCTTTTTTTTTCCAAAGAAAAAAACAACTTTTTATAACTATGATAAAAAGTTACATATACATGTCATCGCTTCCTTTTGCTTTATGATAGAGCATCATAATACTTGCTGGAAAGCTATTCTACCTTCCTTCAATTGAGAGATATGGATCATTTTGAGTATAAGCACAACCTACTCTAGAGAGGAAAACATCTCCCTTCCACACTGTTATCAAAAAGAGTCAACAATTTAATATTTATGGTAACAAAAATAGTTTAATATTTATGGTAACAAAAATAGTTGCTGGCATCTTTCCTCGGGTTTCCTCTATTGAGGGAAACAACCCAAGACAAAAATGAATGCGCAACACTATCATAAAGGACTAGAACAGATTTCAGAAAGCAGACTTTTCAGCTGTAAACAAAAAGAAGCTAGTATGACCAGTTCTACTAAATGCCAGGAGCATGCAATCTATACATAAGGAGGCTGGTCCGAGAGGTGAATGCCTCCATTGTTTTCCTCCACTATTCTCCATCTGCCTAAATCTTGTTGTAGACATTCTTTAGAAAGCTTGTGTGCAGCGTCGTTGCATTCCCTGTAGATGTGATGAATAGAGAAGACATTAAAAGATAATTTTAAATGTTGAATATCTTCTAATAAAGGATACAAGATATAATTTTGACATCTGCTTTGATCATTTGCCCATTTGATAACATTTAATGAATCCCCAAAAATCTGAACTATGAAGATGTTCATGTGAATCAGCCAACATAGGAGAAGCTTAAGAGCAGATAATTCTGCAAAATTATTTGAGCCACTGCCTAATCCTACGGAAGCTTTTAGAGAATGTCTTTCGTTAATATGGATGATTAGACCTGCTTCAGCTATGTTATTTTGTGAGTCTCCATCAAAGTAAGCCCATGTCACTCCTTCCTTGATTTGTTCTTCTCTAACCTGTCTAGGCATCCTTTCTTCCTCTGAATCCGGTATATTTGAAAAAATTGATGTACACTGAATGGCAGTTGATTCCACCGTGGTTTCCTTATCCTGAAAGATGACTCTGTTTCTTGCAATCCAAATGCCCCAATAGATAATAGGAGGCAAATTTCTCAATTTCCAAATTGAATTTAAGTGCCACCATTTGTGCCAAGCTTTAGAGATATTATCCCGTTCCCAGGCTATTGGTAAATGAATAAACTTCTCAACCTCCATTCATACTTTTTTAACTATAGGACAACCAATAAAAAGGTGCGCTATGGTTTTAGAGTCATTTTTGCACATAGCACATCTTCCTAGCCCCGATTTAAATCTGGATTGCAGAATGTCCCATGTAGGGACTTTTCCTCTTAAGATACACCAGAAGAACAATTTTGCTTTTGTAGGGCATTTTAACTTCCATATTGACTTTGCCCACTATTATGGATCTCCCCAGCCTTTTTTTGTCATGAGGAACTTGTATCCAAATTTTGGGGAGTAGATTCCAGAATCAGCGTGAGCCCATACCAACTGATGTGGTTTGTCTTTAAACCTTGCATTTGACCTGGAAAATTCTTGAATGTAGACCTTCCAATCATTCCACCAATGGGGATGAAGGTCCAATTCCTCTCTTGATTTCCAAGCTTGTCCCCATATGGTTGAGTGACCGATTTTTTCTCCCTGATTTAGGAAAAGGATTCCTTTGAACTCGAGATGCCTAATTAGGCCTAGAGGCAAAACAAAGTTCTCATTACACCCCACCTAGGGGTCCCTTCCAATTCAAATATTTTCACCATTTCCAATCTGCCAGGACAATCCTTGTTCAATAATTTCGAAGGCATCTATGGTCGCCTTCCAGACTATCGACACATTTCCTCCTTTTTTTCTTGGTTCCTTATCTAACCCTCAAGAGGAGTGGGGTCAATGTATTTTCGTTTCACCACTTTCATCTAGAGGTTATCCATGTTGATGATTCTCCACCTTCATTTTGCTGCCAGGGAGGATCCAAAAGCTTTGATTTTTTTATTCCCCACCCTCCCCATTCTTTTGGCCTTGCCACTTTCTCTTAGGCAATCCAAGGGAGGACTAAGTCTTCCTTTGATCCAGCCCATAGGAATCTGCTACAGATTCTTCTTATCTTTTCCAAAATACCTTTGGGAACCCAGGTCAGCGCAACCCAATAAACTGGGATTGCTAGAAGGAATGATTTAATTAAAGTTAGCCTTCCTCCTCCGAAAATCCACTTAAAGCTCCAGTGAGAAATTCTGGCCTCAATCTTCGCTACCAACCAATTCTAGTCCCGTTTCCTATAGTTATCCGGTTTCAGCTAAAACCCTAGATATTTGAAAGGGTCCCTAAGCTTATAAATGTCAAATGGAAGAACTGAGGTAATTTGGCTTTCCTCTTGTCTATTAAATCCTTCTAGAATGAGCTACGATTTCCTATAAATTACTTGCATCCCAGTTGCTTTCATGAAGAGCTTAAGAATCTTCTGAATCTCTTTAATTTCTGACTGGTTTCCATTACTAAAGAGTAAAATATCATCGACAAAAAGAAGATGCGTAATGCATAAGTTGAATGCAACCTCCAAACCTTTAATAATTCCTTCCCTTTTGGATTTTAGGATAAGCAAGCTTAGCCCTTCTGCTACCATAAGGAAGAGCAGTGGAGACAAAGGGCAACCTTGTCTTAATCCTCTTTTCCCTTTGAAGAATGGAGGGGTTGCTCCGTTTATAAGAACCACATAGCTGACACTGTTGATACATCCCATAATCCAATTGATAAAATCAATTTTAAAACCTAGGTGTGTTAACAACATCCGGAGGTAGATCCAACTGATTCTGTCGTATGCTTTTGACAGGTTGATTTTTACCATTGATCCTTTCCTTTTCATCAATTTCACACTATGAATTGTCTCTTGAGCCACCCCTATGGCTTCATGAATTTGGCGCCCTTCCAGAAAACCAAACTATTCGTTTGAGATGCATCTGGACAGGATTGGCTTTAAATGGATAGCTATCACTTTTGCTATAATTTTATAGATGTTGTTGCATAACAAAATGGGCATGAAATCTTCAAACTACTCAGGGTTTTATTTCTTAGGAATAAGGGCTATAAAGGTTGAGTTAAAAGATGCATATACCATACCTTTCCTTCTGGATTCCTCAACCACCTCTGTTAATTCTGAGCCAATCTGATTAAAGAAATGCTGGAACAATTCTATAGGCCACCCGTCAGGCCTAGGACTTTTATCTTTGGCCATAGATTTTATGATACTCTCCACTTATTCATTTGTGACTTCTCCTTGCAAGCCCTCAGCTTCATCCTCCTCCACATAACGAGGAAAACATTGGGCTGTTTTGATAACCTCTGCTAATGTAATCTTTCCTTGCTCAGAGAATAAATTTTGAAAATGGTTCCTCCCCATATACGAGAGAGAATCAAAAGTATTGGCTTCTCTACCTTCCTCGTCCTTTAACTTCCAGATGGTATTCATTATCTTTCTCCCTTTTGCGTAATTGTGAAAATTTTTTGTGTTTTCATCTCCAGCTAACAGCCAAATTGCGTTACTTTTCATCCTCCATTCCTCTTCTCTATCCAAAAGAATTTGACTTCTTTGCTTTTCTAACAACAATATTCTATCCTTCGACTCTTGAGATTCGTAACCAATCGATTCAGGATTTTCCAATTCCCTAAGCTCCAGATTGATATTGTTTAAGACTTCATTTTGTTTCTGCTTCCTCTTTTTTGCCCAATCCATCGTGGCCTTTTTTAGCCTTTTCAAATTTTCCATGAAAAGGAAACTCTTATCATCCATGGCATCCCTACTCGGGTGTTGCCAAGTTTTGTTGAAGAGTTTTCTGAAGGATTCCTCCTGCATCCATGAGGCATTGAATTTGAAGGGTGCTGCCGACTTAAATGGAGGCTTAGACAGCTTGAGTAGAACTAGGAAGTGATCCGAATTTCCCCCCTCTCCTACCCACTGTTTGAACACTGGGATTCTCGAAGCTAGATCTTCACTTAGAAGAAACTTGTCTAGTCTTTTTGCGATTCTAGCTTCACCTGTTCTACAATTTATCTATGTAGGTTTTAGTTTTAGCATGTTTGCATCGATAAGATTATGTGTAGTAAGGGCATTCAAAAATAAATCTGATAGAGGGTCTTCTCTGGCTGAAGGACCCCAAGCCTCGGCATTCCCAATAGAAAAATTTAGGTCTCCTCCTAACACCAGATTTGATTTCTCATTACTTCTTTAGCCAGAAGGTTGTTCCAAAAAGAGACTCTCTCTTGGCATGGCCCGTATATATTTAAGATTGTCAGAGTAAAGTCAAAATCCTAGGTTGCGGCTTCCATCCCCAAAACATGATCCATCCCCCATATATTGATGCGTTTCATTCTTCCTTGAATCCTATGGCCAAGCCTCCCGAGTGACCATTGGAATCCAATGCTTGAAAATGCCACCCCGGAAGAGTGGAACACATAGACGACACCACTTCTGAGCTTATGCCTAAGGTCTCCAGCAGCATGATTACTTCTGGATTATAATGCTGTACCAACTCCTTCAAAGCCAGTTTTTTGGGTTTACTGGCTAAACCCCTACAGTTCCATGAAAGAACAATCATTTTGACACATCTCCACAAGGTTTCGCCGCTCTAAGCACCCCAGGAATCGACATTTGTTTACCATCTGCCACGTCAAATTTTGCTTTCACCTGAGCCTTAGACAAGAAAGAATTCCGTCCCCTTGACTTCTTCATAGAGATCTATGGTACCTCCATGCGTAACCCTCCGATCGGGTCTCTAGAAGCCAGTCTTTTGTCAAGGAGTGCAAGTTACAATGGCATACACGTTTGGAAAAAGAGATTTTTATATCATCGATATCATATGGAGCCTCTTCATAGTTCAGATTGATCTTGGGTATAGATGCAATGATGTTTTCAACCAGCGAGTGCTCAAGAGATGAAAGACTATGCGATTTTGAATTTAAGCATGCATCTTTTTCTTCAAAAGGAGGATATATAGAAGGAAAACAAGAGTCCAGATGCATACCTATTGTTACTTCATGGATGCCTTGAGATATGTCTTTTGTGACTTCTAGAGCACCATTCCCTGATCCAGTAGGAGATCCTTCTCCAAATTTCGGTCACAGGGCCTGTTGAGCCTGCATCGGAGCCTCCTTCTTCTCGTTTCTATCCACTTCCATGGCGTACTCCACTTGGAATGCCTCGTTTCTAGGGTCAATGTCCTTTACTGTCGATACCATCTCTGCTTCGGCTTTGTTTTGTTTCCTCCTACGGAAAAAACCGAGAGGGCAGTCTCTTGCAAGATGTCCATACTAATGGCATCTGTGACACCTAAAAGGAAGATGTTCATAGTCCAACGACTGATCGAAAATGAGGTCTTTATAATGAATTTTTATCTTTTCTGCTAGGCCTTCCATGGGGTTAAGATTGACCAATATCCGGGCCATGGCTTTATTCCTTGTTTCTATAAAAGACATATCCATTTCCAGATAAGTGCCAAGCATGTTACCAATGGACCTAAAAACTGATTCTACCCAAAGAAAAGGACGTAGACCAGGGGCACGGACCCATACCGGAAATGATTCTACCTTTTCGCGCTGAGCATCTAACAGTGGCATCCATCACCTGAAAAGAATAGGATGGTTCCCAAACACCCAATTTTTTGCCATCACCCAGTCCGCCATTTCCTTCTTTTCGAACTGAATCATGAACCATCTTTTTGCTAGAACGAAAACTTTGTAGGATTATTTTGGGGCTGCCTGCCATTGTTGATCTACCCAATTTTGAATGAAATTGGCTGAATATTTTTTCTCCCAGACTTGTCCTACCATAGTGCATTAAGCCACCTCCATAGCTTCCTCTATTTGGACGTCCACTCCCAGAACAAGATTTGCTTCTGTCTTTTTCTTGATTAGTTTCTGTTTCTTCCTCTTCGCCCCAACCTGCCTATTGCCTGAACCCTCTTCCCTTCCTTGAGCGACATCCTCCCCATATGCCGCTTCTGTTTGTTGCGAGAAATCCTTTTTGCCTACTCGCGCTATACCTAAGGGTATCTCTGAATTAGAAATTCCCACGATACCCCTAGCCCCTGCTTCTTTGTCCACTCCCTTTTCTAAGCCTTCCTCTTCTGGTTGATTTCCTGCTTTGCCTCTCAAGCCATCCTTCCTTCGACCCGCATCCACTTCAGATCCCGCTATATGTAGCTCAGATATCACACTAGGGTTTACCAAAACCCTTGGTATGGAAGATCTCGTTACAGCCGGTGATCTGCCTTCTTTAACTGGCCTTAGATCCGATTTGAGCCCATCAATCGAGCTATGCCAATACTAGTTTTTAGGGCCGTGGCCGAAGACCACATCTTCAAGACCTCCAGTATAAGGATGAGCAAGAGAGAGGGGTTTTGGATTACTTACTTGAGAAAAGCTGAGAACTTCCGCCTGAGGGAAACACTTCTTTTGAACACTCGGTTCCTGGAGGTTGAATTGAACAGGGACCTCCTGGATTCCCTGCCCTACCAGCCCCAAACTATCTTTCAAAAATTCGATCGAGGTCCTATTGTTCCATGGCTCTTGCAGGTTCGGACTCAGCTTCGAAATCCCATGGTGACTGCTTGATCCGAAGAATTGTTCAATGTTTTGAGCCATTAGGTCCTTCCCCACACCGACAGTATATCTTCTGGTTCCATTTCGAGCTTGATGGCCTCACTAGGGTTAACCATGATTAGTGCGCCTGCTTAGACCCTAAAACAGCCAAAAAGAACCATTTCGGGCTTTAGTGACAGAGTAAAACCTCAGGATAGACAGAGAGATCGAAAACTATATTTACTGGCAGGCAGAGTCTCAGGCGGTTTTCTGATGCCGAGAACGTGAAATCTCCAACTGCGATCACAATCTGAAGATTGACCGTCAACGTTTCAAATCAGGCCTTCCGATTCCTGCCAGTTGTCTTCCTCTGCTGCCTTCTCCGACTGCTCCTTTCGCTAACCTTCGCTGCATTTGACCCTAAAATGTAATTTTTCTAGTTTAAATAATTTTTTTTATAATAATTTATATTATATATTTAAAATAACTCTTTTCATATAAATTTTTTATATTAATTTAATTAAAAATATTAAACTTCACACTTATAACTTTGAAAAACAAAAAACACTAAACTTTATTTAAAATATTTAAAATACAACCTTTAAAATATTTACAACACTTGTATAAGATTATTATTAATATTCATATATTTTTGTGAATAGATGTAAGCTTAATTTTGGATCTCAATATGTTGTAGACCTCAACCCTAAAAGCACATTAGGTTTAGATTGTTTCATAATCCATATCAGAACGTTTTCACGATCTTCGAATGCTTTTAGGGTGATGGGAAGGCCAAGGAGGGAATATACATGGTGGTGGATCTCGTTCTTTTTCATATATTAAAGTGGCTTGTGTTATGATAAAAGAGGAGTAATATTCATGAAATGTTTTTTTAATTTTTGATATATATATAATTTTAGGTGTTTTTTTCTTTTTTGGTTGTTATGGATGTTTTTTTATTTTTGGATTAGATTTTTGGGTTTTTCTTTTGATATTGTTGCTTTAAATTTCTTGGTTATTAATGGCTCAATGTTTTAAAGATTGAAGCAACTTAATTTGTGAAAAAGGAGGACATTGTCTCAAAACTTGTTGTCCAAGCCAATCAGTCACTAGTGATGGCCCCCAAGCTAGCTAAGAGAAGGGTCTTATTGGGAAGCTTAAATAGGATTGTGGCCATCACCATGCTCTCTCAATTAGCCGGTGCATGAAAATAAAGGGACAACTCTCGGTATCCTTTTGTGGAAGGGTTTTTTTCACCTTCTTGGAAGAAAAGGAGGATCATCGTCTGATCTTTTGTAACTCACCTTACTTCATGGGAGCACATTGTTTGTATTTGGATTATTAGAGTCTATATTTTGACCTAGAAAATGATGTCCCATTAGTTGTACTAGTTTGGGTTAAGCTGCCATGTCTTCCTCGACATTGTCGGAATGAGGAAACCTTTAGGAATATTGGTAATGCTCTAGGTAAATATATTGATTGGGAAGAACCATGAGAAGGAATATGATCTTGTACTCAAATTTGTGTTGAAGTGGATCTAGATTAGAGGGCACCAATAACAATCAATTTGTAGCTAAATAATTGGATTCATTATCAAGAGGTAGATTATGACCAACTTCATTCAAATGTAATATTTTCCATGATACATGCATTTTTCATGTAAATGTCCAAAGATGAAAGAAACCTAGAAAAATAATGAAGAGGATGATCAGTGGCAATAACTAAACCAAAGAAAAGGAGCTTTGAAGTAGAGAGCAACTGAAAAACCTTAAGAAGGCAATTGATTGAGATCTAAAGCCCCCTCTAGTTCAAAATAATTGACTACTACATGCGAAAGATCTTCCTTAGGTAACCTCAAGGGCCTAGGAGGGAATAAATTTGAAGGCACTTAGTAGATGAAGATGGGGAAATTCCATATTCGATCCATGAGGAGATTGCTTTAGAAAAATCTTAGCACACAAGCTCGAAGGGCCAAAATGTTGAGATGCCTCCCTCCCTTAGAGGATATCCCTTTTTTGGAACAAAATGGTACAAAGAAATAATTCAATATGGAGGAGGAGAAAGTATTTCACTCCAAAATAAATATAAGAATCCCCCAAGGATCTTCCATCTTTGGATCAAATGAAAAATCAGAAGGTGAAAGGGAAACTATAGAAAAACAACACAAGAAAGTGGGGTGACGAACAAATTGAGATGTGAGAAGAACACATGTAGAGAAAGATAACGAATTGGGTTCCCAAAGGTCATTATAAGTAACTTTCTCAATGATTATAAAGAAAAATACAAAAGAAAGTGGTCCTCCCCTATATAAGTGGGTTCTAAATCTGCAAATAAGTGATGAAAGTACTCTCCTGTAATTAAAGACAATCAAGCTAAGAAAAAATAATGGTTGAAGTCAAGAGATTGGTTAAAAACTAAAAATCCATATTACTCCTTCTCTAGGAGACTACACTGGGGGAACATGATGTTCTCTGAAAATGTTCAAGTTTATGGAAAGGATGTGAATTTTAGACAATAAATTCCTATGGGGCCTCAATAGGTTTGTGAATTATGCAGTCTTCTCTTCATTTTCACTTTCTCTATTATCAATTCATTGTTCACTGGCTTGTGGTTTGAATTTCATATATACATTCCCAAAATATATGTTGTTTCTTCAATATTTATATGTTAATCCATTCTAAAAAAAAAATGTTGATCTTCATTACAAATGCGAGAGCACTCAAATTCAATAATACTCTCCATCCATGGGAAAATAAATGAGGATCCCCAATTAGAGACCCTTTTCAAGTAAAGATTGAAGACCTTATTAGTAAATTGGATTGGATAGATATTAAGCCACAGGAAAACAAATATATGTTGTGTAATTAAAATATAGGCCCTCATGACATAACAACAAGATTGGTTCACTTTCTTGTAGCCCGTTCCTTCTTAAATTAAAATATGTTAGTTTCATTTAAACTATTGTCTTGTTGGTTCTTATCATCATCCTATTTATCTAGAAATTTAGCCTGTAGTGGATTATGGCCATTTTCCTTTCAACTTCAATCCACCGTACCTTCATAAGCTTAGATTTCAAGAACTTGTTCTTCAAGCTTGGGGGAAATGAATAATAGGTTAACCAATTTTTATTTGGGAATAGAAAATGAAATATCTAAAACTGGTTTTAAAACAATGGGCTAAGCAAAATGTTTCAAGTCTAAAATATCAAGTTCTTATTCATAAAAATAAGTTAGAGAAAATACAATAACAAATGGAGAAACTTCCCATCTCGAAGGAGCTCATGGTGGAGGAAACATTAATGTTTGGTAAATATAACAAGCCTTGTAGAGAAGAAGAAAAATAATGGCAACTCAAATCTCATAGCTTGTGGCTTCAAGAAGGAGATAAAAATACAAAATTTTTCATTATAGGGCCATAAGGGGAACTTAGAAAAATAATACGAATTCAATATATGTGGAGTGGAAACTAACTTTAAATTTCACACAAATGAAAGAGGAGGTTATTTATCACTTTCATTCTTTCTATGAAGAATCAGGTAGCTAATATGATAGTGTTGTGTGTGATTCTGGAGAATATTCCCCATATAGTTTCTAAAGAGGATAATGCAATCCCAAAATGATATCTAATATAATGCACTGTGTAAACCCCCATACTTAAATTCAAAAAGAGTGAATGGATCTCTACTTGCATGGTTCATGAGGCACAATACTTGCTAAGGTTTTGCAAATGGGGTAGCAAGCTAAGTGGGCTTGATTGTGGGGAAGACTCCACAGTTAAGCGTGCTTGAGCTAGAGGTGATCTGGGATGGGTGACCTCCTGGGAAGTCTTGGTTACCAGGTGAAAGCCCTGGAAGTGATGATTGAAGCTATGTGATTCATTTCACTAGTTTCAATCCCACTTCTTCACCCTTGTGAGCATCACCCGATGCAATGAGAGCTAAGTGAACTATTCAAAAATCATGAGAAATTAGTCAGTTATGATTACCTCTCATGGAAATGGTCATACATGAATGACTTACTTAACGCAATTGAATCCCAAAATGATATCTAATATAATGCACTACGTAAACCCCCATACTTAAATTCAAAAAGAGTGAAGGGATCTCTACTTGAATGATTTAGAGGCACAATACTTTCTAAGGTTTTGCAAATGGGGTAGCAAGCTAAGTGGGCTTGATTGTGGGGAAAACTCCACAGTTAAGAGTGCTTGAGCTAGAGGCGATCTGGGATGGGTGACATCCTAGGAAGTCCTAGTTACCAGGTGCAAGCCCTGGAAGTGATGATTGAAGCTATGTGATTCATTTCACTAGTTTCAGTCTCACTTCTTCACCCCTGTGAGCATCACCCGATGCAATGAGTGCTAAGTGAACTATTCAAAAATCATGAGAAATTAGTCAATTACGACTACCTCTCATGGGAATGGTCATACGTGAATGACTTACTAAACGTAGTTGAATCCCAAAATGATATCTAATATAATGCACTATGTAAACCCCCATACTTAAATCCAAAAAGAGTGAAGGGATCTCTACTTGAATGGTTCATGAGGCACAATACTTGTTAAGGTTTTGCGAATGGGGTAGCAAGCTAAGTGGGCTTGATTGTGGGGAAAACTCCACAGTTAAGCGTGCTTGAGGTAGAGGCGATCTGGGATGGGTGACCTCTTGGGAAGTCCTAGTTACCGGGTGCAAGCCTCAGAAGTGATGATTGAAGCTATGTGATTCATTTCACTAGTTTCAATCCCACTTCTTCACCCTTGTGAGCATCACCCGATGTAATGAGTCTTAAGTGAACTATTCAAAAATCATGAGAAATTAGTCAATTATGACTACCTCTCATGGAAATTGTCATACGTGAATAACTTACTTAACGCAGTTGAATCCCAAAATGATATCTAATATAAGGCATTGTGTAAACCCCCATACTTAAATTCAAAAAGAGTGAAGGGATCTATACTTAAATGGTTTATGAGGTACAATACTTGCTAAGGTTTTGCAAATGGGGTAGCAAGCTAAGTGGGCTTGATTGTGGGGAAAACTCCACAGTTAAGTGCGCTTGAGCTAGAGGCGATCTGGGATGGGTGACCTCCTGGGAAGTCCTAGTTACTAGGTGCAACCCTTGGAAGTGATGATTGAAGCTATGTGATTCATTTCACTTGTTTCATTCCCACTTCTTCACCCCTATGAGCATCACCTGATGCAATGAGTTCTAAGTGAACTATTAAAAAATCATGAGAAATTAGTCAGTTACGACTACCTATCATGGAAATGGTCATACATGAATGACTTACTTAATGCAGTTGAATCCCAAAATGATATCTAATATAATGCACTGCGTAAACCCCCATACTTAAATTCAAAAAGATTGAAGGGATCTTTACTTGAATGGTTCATGAGGCACAATACTTGCTAAGGTTTTGCAAATGGGTTAGCAAGATAGGTGGGCTTGACTGAAGGGAAAACTCCAGAGTTAAGCGTGCTTGAACTAGAGATGATCTAGGATTGGTGACCTCCCGGGAAGTCCTGGTAACCGGGTGCAAGCCCTAGAAGTGATGATTGAAGCTATGTGATGCATTTCACTAGCTTCAATCCCACTTCTTCACCCCTATGAGTATCACCCGATGCAACGAATGCTAAGTGAACTATTCAAAAATCATGAAGCTATGTGATTCATTTCACTAGTTTCAATCCCACTTCTTCACCCCTGTGAGCATCACCCAATGCAATGAGTACTAAGTGAACTATTCAAAAATCATGAGAAATTAGTGAGTTACGACTACCTCTCATGGAAATGGTCATACGTGAATGACTTAACGCATTTGAATCCCAAAATGATATCTAATATAATGCACTACGTAAACCCCCATACTTAAATTTAAAAAGAGTGAAGGGATCTCTACTTGAATGGTTTAGAGGCACAATACTTGCTAAGGTTTCGCAAATGGGGTAGCAAGCTAAGTGGGCTTGATTGTGGGGAAAACTCCAGAGTTAAGTGCGCTTGAGCTAGAGGCGCCCTGGGATGGGTGACCTCCCGGGTAGTCTTGGTTACTGGGTGCAAGCCGCAGAAGTTATTGTTGAAGCTATGTGATTCATTTCACTAGTTTCAATCCCGCTTCTTCACCCTTGTGAGCATCACTCGATGTAATGAGTGCTAAGTGAACTATTCAAAAATCATGAGAAATTAGTCATTTACGACTACCTCTCATGGAAATAGTCATACGTGAATGACTTACTTAATGCAGTTGAATCCCAAAATGATATCTAAGATAATGAGGCTTTTCTACACCGTATTACTAAAGCGAAGGTATGGGATATATTACTTTCTTTTGACCCAGATAAAGCTCCAGGTATAGATGGCTTCTCAACACCATTTTTATGAATGATGTTGGGATATTTTTAAATTTTACGCTTGAAAAAATATAGATCATTCCATTAAGCATAAGTATATTGAAGCGGTTACCAACTCATTGTTTCTAGATTTGGTCCCAAATGAAGTCAATCCTTCCTCCTCCTCTCATTTTAGACGTATCTCCCATTGTAATTTGTCCTACAAGTTTATTTCTAGAATTTTAATCATGCAAATCAAGCCTCTCTTATCGAGGTTTCTATCGAAAAACCATGGGGGATTTGTGTGAAACATAGAAATTGTGGATAACATAGTCCTTGTCCAATAAGTGATCCATTCAGGTAAAGATTGAGGTGAAAAATAAATTATTATTAAACTACATGGTTAACACTTTTGACCAAGTTCAACATAAGTTTCTCTTTGAAATGATGAGAAAAATTGCATTCAAAGAAAAAGTGTTCTAGTGGGTAACAGCTTTCATTTCAAGCCCTTGGATCTCTCCTTTGGCCAATGGGAGACCTGTGGGATTTTTTAGAGCTTTAAGAGGCTTAAGAAAAGGTTATTCACTTTCCCCTTTTTTATTCATCACAATGGTAGATTCCTTGAGAAAATGGTTAGATCGTTGAATTGTGAAGAGAAGGGATTCTAGGTATAATCTTTGGTCTAGGTATTAAATATATAAATCATGCTCAATTTTCTAATGAAACATTATTATTGGGGAATGTGTCAGTTATTATAGCTCCTAGATTTATTTAATTTTTGGATAAATTTATTCAAGTCTTTGGAGGGAGGATTAACAAAGTTAAAAGTAAAATATATTCATAAAATATCAACAAACCCCTCTTGGCCCATATAGAATATATTTTGGGATTTTCAACAACAAACACTTGGAAGAAGCTTAAGTATTTGGGTATCCCTATATGTATAAATTTTGAATCTTCTAAATCTTGGGCTATAATTATTTTGAAATTCAAGTCTAAATTTGACTAATGAGGATCTCATTTTCTTAATCTAGCTGGACACGTGGTCCTTATTTAAATTTTTTTGTTGGCACTTTTTTTTTTTTATTCTCAATCCTTTTATCTCCATTGGGAATTCAAAATCTAATGTCTCAAGAGATCCACAAATTTCTATGGCAAGGTGACCCATGAACTTCCATTGATATTCCATTGGACAGTTCATCATAATAGATTTGATAATACTATATTAAAAATATGAGATTCTACACTATTACAGTTTCAATTAATTTCTATATATGTAGATTTTACTGTAATTAGTGCATGCATGCAAATGGAAATTATGCATAAAAGTAGAGGATGATAAAATCAACACACGCACACACACAAGAGACAAGATATGCTCTATAGGAAACCCTTTCAGGAGAAAGCCCAGTTGGAAGGTGAGGTCGCTTCACTCTCTTTCTCTATATGGAAATAAGGTTGCAAGTGCAAAGAAGCAATGTTTGTAACTCGTGGGCTGCTACAATGCACATATCCTCTTTGTGTGCTCTACCTCCTATCTCTCCTAGCTATATTTTCTCATCTATGGAACAAAATTCTCTCGAAAGAATGGAATGCCTCTTCCTCCTAGTGGCCTCATTATAACACAACTCGATAGCCTACTAGTGGTTAAGTTTGAATACATCAAACCTTAACTAGAGTTACAAAATAGACTCTTCTAGAGTCTTTTACATCACAAACAAGTGGATAGACCCTTTTCCATAAATAATGGGGGCCGATGTAGCATCCTCCCAAACTATAGGTGTGAAAGCAGGAAGGTCAACTTCTTAGTGGCATCACTTTTGCATACAAACTCTGATCGACACGCCTTTTGTGTCGTTGGAAATGTATCTATGTGTTTTACCCCCAATAAACATGTGGCGCTAAGGCGAAAAAGTTTTACCCCCAAAAAATGTTGTTTGATGCCTCAAAAACCTCTCTGAAGATTTCAAACCTCGTTTCGCCAACCTGGGTCTTGCTGGTAAAAACGGTCGTGTGAGGTAATTCCTCCACTCTTTTCACTCCAAATGCATCAAGATGGATGTAAAATAATATAATGATCTAATTCAGATCACACCTCCCCATTTTGGGAGGCTTTTGGTCCCAAATGCTTTTATTGAATGAGGTTAAGAAATTTTTCCTCCACCTTCTCTTTGATGTACCATTTAGCTTTTCCTAGAAGTTGTCCCTTCAACATAATCTGCCAAAGATCATAATACCCCTGCCTTGTAGTTATCAACCTTTTTTGCAAAATTGTATATTATGTCAACTCCACGTGATCTAGCATGGAAGGCTCATAGAGTTTTAAATTATCTACATTCACAACTGAGTAAATATGCATATATGCTAGGAAACTGAGTCGATTTACATTATCACCCACCTTTTCCAGTATCCCAAAGGGACCATACCTTAGAGACTTGGTTTTCTTATGAGTCCCATGTAATATCTCCTTGTTCATTTGTAGCCAGACTTTGTATCCCACCTTGAATGATTTCTCTATTCTATGTTGATCGTGCTTGGCCTTATACTTCTCCTGTGACTTGCATAGTGTTTCATGTACCTCTAGATGGATCCACCTGATCTTCTCAATAAATTTTTTAGCCCTTAAAGAATCTCCTATAAGATATTCCCTCACTCCGCCTCGCTACCCATATGCAATATACAAAGGTGAAGGTGGAAAATATCCAAACAAGTCTCAAATGGGGACTTTCCTGTAGAAGTGTGGACTGATCTATTATAAGAATGTTGTATATATACCATATTTTCATCCCAGGTCTTTAGATGCTTCTAGTTGTATTCCCTCAGAAGCTGCACCAAAGTCCTATTGACTACTATTTTCTGCCCATGTGTCTGTGGATGGAGTGTTGTATATTTATTCAACTTTGTGTCCATATTTTACCACAATGTTGTCTAGAATGCACTGAGAAATCTTGTGTCCTTGCTTGAGATGATGCCCCTTGGTATCCCAAAGTTCACCCACACATGTCCAAAGAAAACGTTTGTTGCTTCTTATCCGTTGATGGTCTTTTTACATGGCATTGGAACACACATCTTTCTCAATCTGTCAAATACCATGAATAGGTAATCAAGTCCCTTCTTGTTTTTCGGTAAACTTCCCACAAAGTCTGTGGAAAATATTTCCTAGGGACGAGTAGGTACAAGTAAGGGATGACACAAACATTTTTTCCTGTTACTAGGCTTGTTGGTACAATAAAGCATGCATCCTGTTATGAACCTAGCTACCTGCTCTTTCATCTTGGGTCAATACCCATACCTGTGCAAGTTAGCCATGGTCTTCCCTACACAAAAGTTCCCTACAACCTTGGAGGTGTGAACCTCTCAAATCAGTGACAAACGCTCACCTTTAGGAACACATAGCTTATCTAGCCTGTAGAGTAACCCATCCTAGAGATGGTAGTCGACAGTGTTGTTGCCATCATGCACATGACTCTGAATCTGCAACTCTTGATACACCTCATTGAAGTTATCATCTTCTGAATATGCCTCTCTGTATGCATCATGGGTGAATGGATCCATGTGTGCAAGAGTCCCCAAAATTTTAATCTTTCATGTGGGTGGACTTTAAAGAATATCAGACAACTTGTTTATTTTTCGCTTCTTATACTTGATCACCAAATGAAACTTTTGTAAAAACCCCATCCACTTGTAATGCCTAGTCTGTTGTATCTTACTTTGTACTTGCAAGTACTGTAATGACTGGTGATCTATGTGGATTACTGTCTCCTTTCCCATGAAATAGTGCTTCCACTTCTTCAAAGCTTTCACCATGGTATTGAGATCCTTATAATAGGTAGGGTAGTTAAGAGCTACCCCATGAAATATTTCATAATGGTAGAAAATGGGCCTTCCAACTCGCATCAAGACAACTCCCATAGCATACCCACTCGTATATGTGTCTAGTTCGAAAGGTCACTGCAATTTTTTTAATGTTATAGAACTGGCACTTGACAAATCTTCTTCTTTAACTCCTCGAAATCCCTCTGCTGACCTTTTCCCCATTTTAAACTCTTACCACTTAATATTATGGCATGGAGTGGTGTTGCTACCACTGAAAATGAGGCTATGAATTTTCTCAGGTACTGTGATGCCCCAATGAAACTCCTGACCTCAGAAACATTAGTAGGAACCACTCGTTTCGTGATCGCCTCCATATTGGAAGGATCTATCTTCATCTCTCCTCCACCGATCACATACCCCAAATACACCAAAGACTGCTGCACAAACTCACACTTTTTAAGATTTGCTAGCAGTTGGTGCTTCTTCAATATTTCCAACACCCACGTCGAATGTGAAATATAGTCCTCCTAGGTAACACTATATACTAGTTTATCATCCAGATAGACAATAACAAATAAATCTAAAAAAAGGCACATTATATCATTCATTAATATCATAAACATAGTTGTTGTATTACATAGGAAAAATGGCATAACTAACCAATCATATAAACCTTTCTTGGTTTTGAAGGAGGTCTTTGATGTATCTTCTTCTTTGACTTGAACCTAGTGATATCTAGACTTACAAGTCCAACTTGGTGAAATACTTTTCTTACTGAAGTTGATCTAGAAAATCATTTCTCCTAGGTAGGGGGTATCTATTCTTGAGCGTGATTTTATTCAACGCCCTGTAATATATACACATCTGCCAGGTCCCATCCTTCATTGACACAATGATGATGGGTGACCCACATGGTGATGTAATTGGTTGAATGACACCCTATTCGAGTAGCTGCTACAACTATTTCTTCACCTCACTTTCTTTATGTCTTTCTTAACTTAAAAGTGTTTAGTTCGTGAATGTTACTTGTCATTCATAGTGAAGAATTGAGTTTTACTTTAACAATACTCAGTTTCATCCTTTTCAATAATTGTTATCCTAAGATGATTCATGTGCAATTCCATTTTAATTAAGTGCTACACCTATTTCTATCATTAATATATAATGGCTTTGAGTTTCAAAATTTAGTATATTTTTGTTATCTATGCAGTAGAAAGTCTAAAAGTTTCCAAATTGTGTGAGGGCACTCATTTTTTTATCTATAAATATCTCTCAATTTCTTGTGTATTAATTTCTTCAAAAATACACTTTCTTATCTTCTTTAAATCTCTGTTAGTTTCTATGTGTGGGTATATTAGTCTCTATTTGTGCACAAAAATAATCATTTTATTTAGTTAGATTAGGCATAACTTACTTTCTAACCAATTTTAAGCTTTCATTTTAGTAAGGATTGTTGTGGTCTACAAACTATTGTTGCAATACGTTTTTAACCCTAAGAGTTGAATAAATACACTATAGCCTTAATTTTCTACCCATTGAGACCCCTACAGATGTTAATGAGCTATCTAGACTAGAATATGTATATTTCATTTGATTTGATTTAAATAATATTTCTATTTAATGCAATAATATTAAAACTCTTTCTCAATCAACACAATTCACAAGAAGCAGTATACCTTCATGAATGATCTATAAGATCATCCTAATTTCTTTTTATTTATTTTTGTTTATATTGTAGCTCTTTAACCAGTTTACAGACTTATGGCCCTAGTTTGCCGTTGACCCTTCATGTTTAAAGAAGGATGATATGTAAATATTATTTTTGTGCTCAGGACTTTTGGACTGAAAAATTTCTAGATGGTAGTGAAAGCATTTCTCATATGCTGGCATACAATATGTAATTTTCTTAATTTTTAATGAAAATTACACTTTTTCCTCGAAAAAAAAACAAAGAAAAAAAATAACAGAAAAGACACACTTGACTAGACAAAACATTGGGCAAGCGACGTTGGGCAAACAAATGATTGCAACATAGAGAATTTTTCATCAATGATAATTTATTGACTGTGAAAACATGCACCCTAAAAGAGAACTTAGTATTGTTGTGGGATCTACGTGAGGCATGAGATTTCACAACTTGATTTTATACCTATGAAATATTTGAATAGATTAGTCTGTCATTTTTATATATGAATAAATTAATTATGCATATGAATATTAGAGTATGATTTATTAAAGTTAGGAAATATTTTGTATTTTATGAAATAAACTCACCCACTACTATTTTAACTCCAAGAACTCTAGTAGTTTAGGAAGAATTGATTTTTTTGAGGAATTAAGAGAAGCATAATTAAAAATAAGTACATCTACTCACGAAATATCATTGGTTATAGAAACATCAAGGGAGGTACAAATTCAAATAGCCTCATCTACTAGAGCATTAGTATAATGAACTTTGGGTATTTTAGGAAGAATATATGGGAGAGAATGAGGAACAAGAACTCAATATAGATTATGCAATTGAAAGATAAAGGGAAAGAGTAACAAGATAAACAATAGAATTAACAAAAAGAGAAATAATAATAGTAGAAAGAGAAAAAATCAAAAGAATATCATGATGAAAAAGGATCTGACATAGGAATATGAAGAAGAGTGGAGAGAGAATAAATATCTAGAGCATAATATTCAAAAGACGATGTCACTTTGTATTTCCCATTTTAGATGCACAAATAGTCTTTGACACTAGGTATCAAAAGTGTCTGACCATCTATACTTCCAAATTTTTATGGTATCTAAATGGGAGATCTTGATGCTTTCCTTTTTTAGTTTGAAATATTGTGTCACACATATGGATACACAAATGATGCATACAAAAATTCTACATTTCTAGCTACCTTAAGAAGAATTGTCCTCAAATGGTTTATGGGTTTAGGGTAACATACTATTATGTAGTGGGAATATATGAGAAAATATTTTCTTAATAAATATCAACCATATTGTATCCCCAAATAATCTAAGTAGGATATGTTTAGGATGTCTCAACAAGAGGAAGAAAGTCTAAAAGACATTGGAAATATTTTCCTACAATTGTCAAAAATATAAACAAAATGCACTAAATCCACATATAAATCACATAATTTTCTTAAAGTGTATTAGAGAGAAATATATTGATGTACTTAATATTATGGGAGAAGTAATTTTCTACATAAATTTTGCAGAAGTATCTATGTAGTGAAAGACATATTCTAGAGGAAGAGAAAGGCTAACAAAGGTCAAATAAATATTCTTTCCAAAATCACTAGGTTGACTATAGGAAGTGTGAGAAGGGAAGAATCAATCAGTTTGATATAAAAGTTTAAAACCAACCTCTTATGTACACTTGGCTCATAGATAAATATATTAAAATCTAACAAGAGGCAAGACAAGAAAAATGAAGTATTATCAATATTTTGTGCTAGGTATAGCTTAAAGCATCCACTAAGAGAATGTCCATTAGGTAGTATTCAAATTTGTGGCATCAGGGTAGAAAAGTTTCCAAAACTATGGGATTTGATAGCAACCTACAATAAGGAAACCAAAGAAGTGAAATATGTATAGTATATTTCACCTAGAAGGCCATGGAATCCAAGAGAAACAAGTACATACCAACATTATACTGAACAAGATCTATAATATTATAATGAAAATATTGTATGAAATACTTGGAATGCTACTATGGCTTGGTAGGAATGGCCTCCTTATTAGGCCCAAAATAAATCTTTTCAATATGTTGTGTGAGTACCTAATTATGGAAACTAGCCTCCCTATGATATCCAAAAACCATATACACCATTATATCCTCAATAGCCATATCAACAACAATCTTATACCTTTGGAAAATACTAACAACAAGGCTCATTTATTCAATATCCCAAGTCAACTCAACAACATATCCTATACTTCCTCCACCATAGATAATCCAATGGAAATGGCTATGACTATCTTCTAACAAACCACCGCCAAGACCTAATCAATTACCAACCCAACTAGGGGAAATCCTATTTTTGATGTAGAAGAAATAAATTTCCTAGATATTCAATGTTTCTATATAATGTATCCACTTAATATTAGGTAAATAATTAATAATCAATCCCAAGTAATTATAGAAGAAGAAGAAATAAAATTAGTGATTCCTAATAAAAATAACACCGCAATTGTAGATAAACTAGTTAAGTCTTAGAAGGATCAATCATAGTTGACTGAATCCTCTCCTTTTCTAGAAAGCTTATACTTGGAGAAAACTATGATCTCAAATAATTATGATCTCAAATAATCATGATTTATTATATGAATTAAAGAACATTTGTGTTGATATTCCATTATTACAAGATATAAAGAATATACCGATCCATGCAAAATCATTGGGGAATCATATCTTAAAAAAATCAGGAAAAAGATGAAAAGATACACCAATAGTACAACAAAAGTTTTGAAAATTAGGTATTCTAATGTAGACATCACTACAATAGAAAAATATGTTGATCCAAGTGTGGTAACAATTACAGTTCGTATATGAAAATATTTCTATTTCAAATAATTTAATTTATTTAGGAACGTTTATTAATGTAATGACGATGGAATCAATGCAAAATGTGAATGTTTCTATTTTTGGACCTACACCAACAATATTTGTGATAGTATATATATCGAGGGTAAAAATTGAGGGTATAGTTGATGATATTATTGTTTCTTTGAATTTATGGGAATATCATTTTGATTTTGTAATTTTTTCACGAAAATATATTTTTAGAGAATATACCCTAATTCTTGAAGACCTTGGTTGGAAACAATTGATGATTTCATTAGTTGTAGAGCAAGGACCATGAATATTTCAAAAGGAAGTGAAATTAAGAAAGATAAGCTCTACCCCCCTATGAAATCCCTAACTGAATTGGAACACATTTCATGGTTTGAAGAGACAGATTCTGAATGAAAATGTGTTCAAGCCCTGTTAATTATCAATCAAATTATACATTATATAGAATAATATGATGATAATATACTTTATCATTGTATTTCGAATCTAGATCATATAAAATAATTTAAATAATTTCAACAAGTATCCACTAATAATATTTTGGATCAAAGTTTTCATGAAACTTGTACAAGGAATTATTTACATCCTCATTTTAGAAAATATTTCTTGTAAAATCATTTTCATATTTCCATAATAAAATCATTGAGACTAGCCCTCTAGAAAATATTTAAACATTGACTCAATCATAGAATAATATCAAGAACAATAATGAATTCAATTATTACAAAATACTCTGATGCAATTGCCTATGACTACATATATAGGCAAGGTATTCATTGAGATATATATGTACACTTCATATTTATATAGAGGAAAATGTTAGACCTATTAGAAAATCACAGAGAAGGATGAATCTAATGTAGAGAGTAAAAATAAAACTTAAAAAATTAGTAAAAGTAAACTTTATCTATTCCATATTTGATATTAAGTGGGTTTTCCCCTTATTAGTGGTACCTAAAAAGAATGGAAAGTGGTGAATATGTGTAGACAATTAGGAATTGAACAAAGCAACTCTAAAATATCACATTCATTTACCTTTTATCAACCAAGTCCTCTACAAGTTAGTAGGAAAGAAGTTATTTTATTTCCTTGATAGGTTCTATCGCTACAATTAGATTTAAAATATTTAGAAGACTCGTAAAATGCAATTTTTACATGTTCTTGGGGAACATATGCTTATAATGTACTACCCTTTAGATGATGTAATGCACCTACTACATTCCAAAGGATATTCTTGGCTATTATTATTGATTTAATACATGAAAGTGTACAGGTATACATAGATGATTTTTAAGTACATGGAGATTCCTTTAAATAATATTTAGTTAGTCTAGAAAATGTTCTAATAATATGGTAAGAGAAAAAAATAGCCTATAATAATGAAAAATGTTTTATTTTATTACAGAGGGAATTATACTACGGCATCATGCTTCCGTTGTAGGGATAAAGGTAGATACGACCAAAATAATTAGTATTATTAAATTACCAATTCCAATATCAACCCAAAAAGATGTTAAAAGTTTTCTAGTCTATTTTTATCATTAATTTATTGAAAATTTTATAAAAATAGGCTTACCATTGTTCATATTAACTGTTAAAGATGTTGAGCTTTATGGGATACTAATTGTTAAAATTATTTTCATACTCTGAAATAAAAAACTCTCAATGCCACCAATATTAAGAGTTCTAGATAGAACCTTTTCATTTGACATTTCAATAGATGCATCTAATACAATAGTAGGAGTACTCTTATATCAAAAGGAAAACCTTAAAATATATGTTATCCATTTTTTAATAAAAAATTAACCATTTTTTATCTCAATTATAATCACTAAAAATGATATCTTAGCAATTATTCACATTGTCAATAAATTTGGACACTACATCACTAGTTACAAAGTATTTGTCCATATAGACCATTTTTCCATTCAGTATTTAATGAATAGACTTCTTACTAATGGTAGATTCACAAGATGATTATTATTATTTTTGGAATTTAATATCACTCTCACATATTGACTTAGTAAAGGAAAATGAGTTAGTAGACTTTATTTCTCAAATTAATAACCTTATTGAGAATATTCAAATATTATATTCTTTATAATATGAGAATTTATTATCTATATCTATTAGAATCCCATGATTTGTCGATATAGATAACTATTTGTCCATATAGAAGTTACCATTTCATTTTTCATCACAACAGGAAAAAGAAAAGCTACCAAAAAAAGTGCTAGAAACTCAAGTATCAAAGGAAACATTTTCCATTAAAAAGAAGATTTGACAATATGTATATCTCTTAGAGAACATGAATTATTTGATATTTTAAAATCATTTCATGAGAAACTAGGTGGTGGACATTTCATATATAAAATAACTACTTACAAAATACTACATCTTGAATAGTGATAGCCAACACTCTTTATAGATGCCAAGAAGTGTGTTAGAAGTTGCAATAGTTTCCAATGAATGGGTCAACCAACAGTATCAAATGAAACACCACTTTGGTCACAAGCTCTTGTGGATTTTTTTTGAAAAATGGGTTTTAGATTTTAAAAGACATACAAATCCTTTGTTTAAAGGAAAAATATATATATTAGTTTGCACTAATTATGGTACAAAATGGGTGGAAAGAAAAGCTTTAACACAAATAACTAAACAAGTAGTAGCCGATTTCATGTTTGAATATATTTTTGTCAGATTTTGGGTCTTTAAGGAAATTGTTACTAACCAAGGAGCACAATTTACTTCAAAGTTAACGACAAGAATTATTGAAAAATAAAAAATTTAAAAGTATTGTAAGTCTTTTTCTTACCATCTACAAGAAAATGGTCAAGTGGAGTCTACAAAGAAATTCTTAGAAGAAATCATGATAAAAAAAACCAACTTCATTAGAAGGATTGGATAAATCAACTTCAAAAAACTTTGTGGCCTTACAAGACAACATGGAAAATACTACTAGTTTCACTGCCTATGAACTAGTATATAGTAGGGAAGTTGTCCTTCTTATTGAATTTCAAATTCAATATTTCAGAATTACTATTCAGTTAGGAATGGATTTGACTATGGACGAAAATCAAGAACTATTCAACTAATTGAGTGAGTTGAAATCCAACAAGATGCTCAACAACAAAATATTTTGACTCAAAAACAAAGAACAAAGTGGCATGAATAGTTCACTAAAAGAAAATAATTCGAAGTTGGTTGTTGGGATTTTCTCTTTGATTCCAATATAAGGATTTCAATGGTAAATTCACCACTCATTGGCTCAACCCTCATAAGGTTTAAGAAGTGTTTGATAATGATGATGTAAAACTAAAAAGAGTTGAGGAAATAGGAGTTTCATTTGTGTTCAATGGTCACAAGATGAAAGTCTACATGCCAACTAATTAAAGTGATTTTATTTCCATACTATTTTAACAAGACTATATGCAAGTTTCAGGTTAAGGGATTAATACTTGCACCATTCTTCCATCCCAAATTTACTTTTTCAAAAAAATAAAAGATAAAAAATATATATGATTGAAAATGGGTTCAGTGATGAAAATCCATGTTACTTGGATAATCTAGACAAGAGTTTTTGTTGGAAAACCAATAAATTAACTTTAAAAAAATCTTAATAAAATTATCTACTTAGTGATTAATAGAATTATTAATATATTGTAATAAATGTTCAAAATTTTCAATGTTTTCCTACTAATATTAAACATTGATGCATGGAGGATATATACAAATATATGCATGTCATAACATTTACATTTCAGAAATTGAGTTGCTATTGTATAAAAAAATTGTATAGACTGTTATATTTTCTATCTAATGAGGCTGAGTACTTCATATGAAGTCTTTAAGACAATTACTTATTTGTAATCCAAATTAAGAATAAAATAAAGTTATCATCCATATAAGAAGTGAATTGGATTTATCATCCACTCTAGAAGGAAACAAGTTTTTCATCTATTCCTTAAGGGAATGGTATTCATAAACCCTTCAAGAAGTTTGGTCTAGAAGGGAAAGTGTTTCGTCATCCTCTCTATAAAGGATCAAAATTCATCATACTTGTCAAAACTAAATAAGTCAGGTTACAAGAATGCACTTAAAAAACTATCCTATTATAGACATGTTCCACTACCTATCCATACATATGGTCTCATAATAAACTTAAACATGACAAATTACTTGAATTGCATCATCTATACTTGTGCTCAAATGACATAGAATAAGAGTTAATATTATATATCCTTAGCTTTAACTAGTAAATACTTTGCCTCTATCATATATGGTTTGCTCTACCACTTCTACATAACAAGAATATGATTTTTTGGTACTAATAAACATTGTAAACTACCTTGCATTTCTATATCTTCACATGGATTGGAAACTATATACTTTGCCTCTCATTGTTTCAAGACATAGACTTTACCACCTTATTGTTTCAAGCACCATACTTTGTCACCCTCTAAAACATTTTGAAGTTGTGATAGTTAGGAATTTTCCAATCAAATTTAAATCCATTCCTCTACTTTGAGATTTGTTGCACATGGAGAATAGGAAATGTTTTCATCACATGTAATGCTCAGATGAATTACTATATCTCTTATATTCCAAAGTCTATACATAAAAAGGACAATATTATATGTTTGGTTATTCATAAGCAAGGCATCTACACAACTTGGTATCGATAGAATTACTTTCATGATAGAATATGTGTAAAATATGAGATATATACAAAAGGACTATCTTATATGTTGGTTATTCCTTAAGCAAGGTATATATGAAACTTGGTATCAATATAATTACTTTCATAATAGAACATGTGTAAAATATGAGATGTATACAAAACTACAGAGCAACATATCTTTCATAGCACTGATAGACTTTTGAAAGTGAAAAATTCAACCTATCTAAAAGGATGATTTGAACAACATAACCATCATACTTTTGAGTATTTGAAACATGGTATTGTTCATAAGTATATAAATAGAGTATTGAACTGTGAACTTAGATTGTTTAAATAAATTATTTCTTATGGCATTCGTGCAAAAAAAATTGATGTGCACAAAATTGGTTGGAATACAAGGTTTTATCCATGTCTATAACAAAACTGTTTTGCAAAAGTTTTAAATGTGTTTTATATTTTTCATTCTCCATAATTAAATATTGATATTTAAGAATTGATTACATAGGAGTATACAAGGTTTATACAAAGTTTTGTTATACAAACATGAGTAATTGAACATTGTTGTTCATTTCAATCCCTTTGGAGTTGAAATAACCACTTTTCACCATGAATGTCCAAGTATTATTCAAATTATGGTGGTTTACTTCTTTTATGTTTTACACTAGTAGAAAATGAGAAATTGATGACTAGGTGACTAAAACCATTAGTCACTTCAGCTTTTCCAAGTGAAATACTACAAAAAATGAGTAATACTAAGTGATAGAATAAACAAATACTAGCATAAACAACTAATTTAGTCTTGAATTTAAATATACGACGAGATAATAAGTAATACAACTAAAAATGACTAACATGAATGACTAATTTAGTTTAAGAGCAAAAATACAACTACCTAAAAAGTACTACAATAATATGAATCAATCGTTTATGTTAGTCATTTTAATTATGCATGGAAACTTCAAGATGATGGATGAAAACCCATGTGAACGAAACCATATCAATAATATTTTCCTAAAATGAAACATGAAAGTGTGCTTCGATTTGTGAAATAAACGCATTAAATCTGAAAAAAAAAAATAAAAAATAAAAAATAAATAAATAAATAAATTTCCCTACATTTGTAACATAAACACATATAAAAACCTTCTATGGCAATACATTTAACTTCTATCTCTAAGAGCTCTTATGGTTACCTCAAGTTACTAGGCAAAATCTAATGTGATTGGTGAAAATATAGTTTATAACCTCTTATGACCATATAAATTCGACCCTAGTCCTAAAAGACCACAATTTAAAAAAAAACACTTAAATAGTTTTAAGTTGCCATGAATTTGATTCATTCATAAAAGCTTTATTTTCTGAATGGAGTATTAATTTTCCCATTCACTCAAAACGTTATTCCTCAAAGCCACTAACACTTATCTCCCCTTTAGATGAAGTCTGATAACTTGAAAACTTGGCACCCTAATTCGTTCCTCTCACATTCAAAACTCTGATGGAGGGTACAATTTTAAATAGAGTTTGATAACTTGAACACTTGGCACCCTAATTCATTCCTATCACATTCAAAACTCCGATGGAGGGTATGTTATAGAGAATTGGAAAAGGAAGGTGTCCCATGAAAACAAAATCTCTTTTGCGATAACCCGCATAGTCATCACAGGGACCTACATTGTTCTGGGGATTAGCCTAGGAATAATCACTTTTAGAACATGGTTCAAATTCTAGTCTCATTTGAAACCTTTCAAAGCATACAAAATACGCTCTCCTTTCCAATGGCAGACTTGAGGTTAGTCCCACCTCCGTAGAACCATGGTGCTGATAGTGAGAATAGAACTTGCGACCCGTAACAAGCGGGGCCCTTTGTTATAGTCTAAGCACTATCTAAGAAATTCAGGTAAACTAACACTAATATGCACACCGAAATGTATGCCAAAGAGTGTCAGTACACATGTTTGAGAAAAATTCAATGATTTTTTTTTTCTATTAAATTTTTTTGTTTCCTTTGCCTTGTTTTGCAAATTCATTTTTCTTGTACTAATAAATCTTGTTATTTTTTATGTCTTTAATATTAGTCTTAGCTTTAACTCTTTTGGTGAATGAGTTGATTCAAAAACATTGCTCATCAATTTCACCTTGAAATATACATGGGATCCACCAAGTCAAAACCAAACATTCTATTTTCTCAGGCTAGTCCATCCAATGAAACTGAAGGAGGTATTTGATCTAGTTTGGAGTGATGAAAAATGGAAAAACATAAATGAAAAATGCAATAATTTTCTTTCCTTAAATTTCATTTCTTGTGACATTTTTCTTCTTGGAACTACTGTCTTTTGTAATCTTTTGTGTCTCCTTACTATCCATTACTTCTAAATCTTAATCTTTTGCAGGTCTGCATTATTTGTGACTTGCCAAATCATTTGGTTTAGTCAAATAGGTTGGGATGGGTATAGGGTTAGATCCCTTCTAATTCTCTAAGATAAACCCTAGATAGTGGTGATGTAAAAATCATGCTAATCCTTTAGGCCTTCAGCTAAATAGGTATACGACTTGAAGGGGTTGGAGATTTACTGTGTACAGTAGAAATATTTGTTCTCATTGGGAAGTTTTCGATGTGTAGATTGTGTATCCTCGTTCAATTTTCCAAAAATTTTCCAAGTCCAAGTTTATGCTTGCAAATATTTTCTAATATTATCCCTGGTTTTTGAATGTTTTTGAGAAGTTTCTTTCCATACCTTCCACTATTTTTCTGAAACAATATTTGTAACATTGTAAATGTTCTCTTAGGTTGGAGGACTTTTTGGGATCTTTAGTATGTTTCTTTATGTAGGGTGTGGCAATGTTCAAGTGAAAAAAACTTCATCTCCAAAAGGTTAAATATTTGGATTTTTTTTCAGTTGTTGGAACATCCATACATAAGGGATTCTTGGTATGATTGTCTATCATATCCATTAAGAATGATTTCACTATAGTGGTGATTGTGTCAAGAGGCGCTCTCTAACCCAATATAGAAGAGATGTTGTAATTCCCTATTCTACCTTGTAAAAAATTTTACTGGGTCAAATTACATAAAAAAATAAATAAAAAAAATTAACTAATAACATAAAAATATTTTTATTCGGTTAAAATAAAATAAAAATAATAGAAAATAAATGTTAAAATAAAAAATAACTTCATGGTTTTCTCCCATGATATTGACCCATGGTATTCATGTGGACTATAATCTATTTATAGGGGTAATTCGTACCAACCAAGAACCATCTTAGCTATGGATCTTCCAAACACTGAGAGGGATCATATCTCTTGAGTCTAGCATTCATATATTTCCATGGTTATGCATTTATAAAAAACTATGATTAGTGGAGACAACATCTAGGTTTTAGAATAGCTTGTGAGGTATATATATTCAATAACTAGTGAAAATATTGTAAGAGTGCATTCCAGCATCCATGTTGCAAATACATTCAGACTCTTAATCAAGTTAGCATATTGTTTCAATTCATTTGGTCTAACATAGTGGAGATTATATGCTTTTTGTTTTTATACCTTTCTTACTTCTCATACCTATATGCTTGTAGCCACTTCTTCTACATGTAGGATCATTGTTGACACCTAATCCTCAGAGATTGGGAGAATTGAATGTGAACAGTCATCAATAAGATGAACTGAACGATCACATTCATGTATATAATAGATAGCTACCTAATGGAATAAATGAATTAGTTTTTCTGGAGTTACTCCTGGCCTGACATGGTATCAGAGCACATGTCCCAGGTTCCTTTTTTTGTGCCTTGTAACTCCTCTGTCCACTACCTTCTGCTCTCTGTCCACTGCCTTCTGCTCTCTGTCTCATAATCTGACATCTCTACCTGAACACTGCAAAGTTGTTGAACGCCTGAAGGAGAACGCCTAGGATGAACCGTGCTTTAGAGCACTAACACTGCCATTCAAGGTCGAGAAAGGCGTTAGCACGCTACCACATCAAGCTACTGAGCATAGCCGCAGTCATGTTTTGTGTATCAGAGGCATCCGATATATGAAACGCTGGCCTGAAACAATGTTTGACAGGTATCAAATATGGTATCAGAGGTTTTTGTTTACTCAATCCCTCCATATTTACATAAAACGATGGTGCTAGTAACTAGCTTTGGATGGTATTAACGATTCCCATGGGAATACAGGCTCCGTATGAATATACCTCGGTAACTTATATCTGAATCAAGTGATTTATCCCACGTGGAGTATGGTATTTCATATTGGATATTTCAGACTCAAAACGAACAGTTGCATTCTGCTTTACTTCTTCTACTATCGAAAGACGAAATTTGTAAAACAAAATTTGTTGGGAGAGTCGTTTCATTAAAGCAGGAAATCTTCTTATGTTTAAGCAGGTAGCACTTAGAGCAAAAGAGCTAAAACTTTTCTGGATTGGTTGTGCAACTCAGGTATTGGCGGGATAGCATTTGTACAAACCGATGAGCTGTGAATTCCAATATGTGTGACCATGGTTGCAGGGTTGAACAATGGTATATTTGAAGCACTGTTTGACATTGAAACGTTGTTTGACATATTTACGCTCTCTGACATTGAAACAATGTTTGACATTTCAATTGTATGCTGATTGTCAAGGAAAAGTTGTCGAGATTGAACCTCAGAAGAAAGAGAAGGCGCAGAAGAAATCTGAATGATTCACATTCCATATAAATCCAGATGCTGTATTGAATGGGGCATGTGTATTTTTTTCATTTAAATCATTTGAATGTTACCCTGCTGCATTTTAAAGTTAAAGCACTAAAATGATATGTAATATATAAATATATTACATTTTGAAACATTGAAGTGATATGTATATAATATTTCAATGAAATGCTGATGTTTTTATCAAACATTGGAGGGATTTGAAGAAACATAGTGCATAAAGTAATTTGTTTTTATCAGCAGAAGTACTTTTTCTATCAGCAGAAGTATTTTTTTACAGAATGCATTCAATCATCTCTATGGTAGGAATAGTTCTCACTGGCAAGGAGAACTATCCTGATTGGTCTCGGATGATACAACACTCCCTCATCTTCAATGAGTTGTGGAAAGGAGTGTGTGTCGGAGAAGGAGACAGTGACCTAGAAAAGCCTACATCAGACAAAGAGCTCGCCATCTGGGAAAACAAGAACAGCAAAGCGTATGCATTAATCGCAGCATCTGTAAATAAGG
>APFE030615389.1:78878-151870 GCA_000404065.3 Pinus taeda | reverse complement strand
AAGTCCTTGTATGGCCTCAAACAAGCACCATGAGCTTGGTATGAAAAACTAACTGAGCATCTTCTGAAACTCAACTTCAATCATTTTGATCTTGATGATGCAACTTTATTTGTCAGGAAAGTTGGCAAAACAGTTGTATATCTTGTGGTATATGTAGATGATCTTTTAATGACAGGGAACAATGAAAGTTATATTGCATCCATAAAGAAAGAATTAGGAAAAAGTTTTGAAATGACTGATTTGGGCTATGTTCATTACTATCTTGGCAATGAAGTAACCCAACATCCAAAATCCATATTTCTTTCTCAAAAGAAATACATTGGAGATTTGTTAAACAGATTTGGCATGACAGAGTGCAATCCTCTTTCTACTCCAATGGAACAAAACTTAAAGCTCACATCTATTGAAGGAAAGGAATTTGAGGATGCAACAAAGTATAGACAGCTTATAGAAAGTCTCATCTACCTCACTACTACCAGACCAAACATTTCATTTGCTGTTGGAATCCTCTCCAGGTTTATGCAAAAGCCTTGTGAGGGACATTGGTCTACTGCAAAAAGAGTTCTAAGGTACTTGAAGGGAACTCAAGACCTTGGAATCAAGTATACATTGGTAGACGACTTCAGCTTGATTGGATACTCTGATTCAGACTTCGATGGAGACAAAGAAACTGGAGTATCTACTTCAGGATATGCTATGAGTTTTGGATCAGGAGCTGTCTCTTGGAGATCACGCAAACAATTAGTTCAAGCAGATTCCACAACAGAAGCAGAATACGTGGCAGCAGCTGAAGCAACGAAAGAAATTGTGTGGCTCAGAAAAATTCTTGAAGATTTGCAGGTGAAACAAGTACAATCAACTCCACTCATGATTGACAACACCTCTGTGATAAAGTTGGCCAAGAACCCAAAGTTCCATGATCGTACAAAGCATATCAATACTAAATATCATTTGATCCGACATCATGTTGAGGCCAAAACAATCCATCTCCGCCATTGTTCCACAAATGAGCAAATTGCAGACATCTTCACCAAAGCGCTTGGAAGAGAAAAGCCTGAAAGATTCAGAACGATGCTTGGACTCACCAACATCCCTTCAGATTAAGGGGGGGAATGTTGACACCTAATCCTCAGCGATTGGGAGAATTGAATGTGAACAGTCATCAAGAAGATGAACTAAACAATCACATTCATGTATATAATAGATAGCTACCTAATGGAATAAATGAATCAGTTTTTCTGGAGTTACTCCTGGCCTGACAATTATTATATCTCTCATGGATAGCACAACCCATATTATTTTCGAAAACATCCTCATTATATTACCATGACTAGGAAAACCTTGGAATAAAGAAATACAGAGTTTGATATGACTTACAATTCACATTTGGTGCAATTCTAACTTACAACTAAGATTTGGTGCAATTAAAGCCTTAGTCACATGCTTTGGGTTCATGTTTAGGTTTTTCTACAATTAGGTTCAACACAAATTATAATTTTTGGATGAGTTTGAGATGAGGGTCATCATTAGGTTTGTCTATATAGGTAATGTTTAGGTTTATCTAGATACATTTTGTGTGTGTGTATCCACATTCTAGGGAAACCCTATGAGCAGTTCCTCGTATTTTCAGGATGGCACCGAGGTAAATAAGTTAGTTGTAGTTTTTGTTGGTGGAATAGGGACATCAAATGACACCTAATAATATTCATAGAGGAAGCCAACTTGGGTTTTTCACAATATGAACTACTGCTTGTAATTCACAACACTCAATTGCTTGATCTAACCGATTAGGTGACACTTGAAACAATCAATTATTGACTTTTCCACATTCCAAATAAAGATCTCAAACATAAAAAAATTGCAAGATGAGGTCATAATAGGCCTCCTTAAATAAGATATATAAATTTAATAACAGAAACATAATTCTAGAGTTGAAGTGGTCTGCAAAAATGTGTAGCTCCCCCCTCCTCCCCTGTTTTGGAGAATTTGGTATCTACGGATAAATAATAATTCCCTAGATAAGTAGCCATATATAGAACAACGATTTAAAGTACTTTAGCCTTTTCCTATAGGCAATAGATAAGACAAAGATGATGAGAAGACCTACTTGTAGTTTCGCTTTCCTCTTGTCTCCTTTGTATCAATCCTATTGCTCCTTCCTGTACTTAACACGCTTGAGAAGTACCTGTAAACACAAACAGAAGACAAATAATTGATCAAAGAAAAATATCTATTGAATATAAGTGAATGGAATCAGATACATTTCACACATATAAGCATTATAACACAATACAAACATATGGGAGAAAGGTTCAAATACTTTATTGAATATAAGAAGGAATTACAACCATTGTGTCTGATTCAAAGTCATTACTCCAGCTTGGATCCCATCCACATCACATCAAAAGCATGAAAAAATTGTAGCATAACAATACTTGTCTCAAAGTCAATTCTCATGGCAACATTATCTCCTTACAATTCAACATAGTCCAGCCCTTGATCACTTAGATGAGTGGTCCATTTATAGGTAGATGAAGGATGTTTTGTCATAAATGGTGGCATTGAATGGCCTTCCATACTCAGAATTAGTTCCATGGTGGAAGGGATGAGTGTATAGGATGCATCTTAACTCATTCCTCATCCATTTTTGAGCTCATAGGAGTTGATAAGTGAGGGAACCTTCTAGATGACTCCAAAAGATAAGAATACTCCCCAAAATCTATGTGAGTTTCTCTTAAACTCGCCTAATTCAAGTGAAAGGAAGCCTAAGTGCTCTGTAGAGCACCTTGGCATGGACTTAACTACTTTGCAATGCACTCTTAGATGGGACTTCCAGTGCTGGTCCCTCTAGAGGCCATTTCTGGATGTCTTCAAGTTGTGAAACTGTCTAGGAAGGAGGCATTCAAAGGCATGACTTGTTTAGGGCATGTAGCAACTGAAATTAGGGTTTGATGAGCCCTAAAACATTGATATGGATGATGGGATTTATGTGCCCAAATGGATCTGTAACAACTGCCCCTAAAGCATGAAGTCAGAAAAATGCCAATGTCAAATGAAATGCTTTATGATGTGATGAGGAGGTATCGAAGGGGAAGGTGACCTGCATCAATTACAATACATAATATCATGATATTTTGATTTTTTCTCATGAATTGTTGAGGGAAGGCATACCCATGCTTAGCATATAAAATTTCATTACAAGAATATAGATAGTCATCTATAGATATAGACCCATGATCAGAATGACCATGAATGTAAAGCCATTGTACGAATGATTTGGTACATTTCCTGAAATTGCAGCCCACATGGATGAAACTAGATCTGAGGTCTTCTATCTCATTCAATTGTTCGCTCAAGTACGAGTCTAACCATGTGAATATGTGATCTGAAGTTGAAAATGGGAAGACACCATTTGATTACTAGCCAATCATGTAAGTCATTAACAGACGTGAAAGAAATCGTTGATAATGATAATGATCCTCAAGGTACTGCAGTACATTCTGCATGGTGTGAATGGATGATTTGATGTCAAACACCATACAAATTCTTTCAGTTAAAGGCCATTGATGTTAACCTATCACCGGAAGTGAGAAACCTTGCATTGATGTATGCAAGCCTCAAAGTACTGGAAGGGTGTTTCTAAGTCAACTTCTTGGATAATGAGATGATGTCGACAAGAAGTGACTCATCGCAGGAGGTCCTTGATGTATCCCACACCAAGACACAAAATGAGTGTAATGATTTTAGAGACAGAATGTGATTGACGACACAATATTTAGGGATGGTGGTCATGAAAATGAAGGTTTATGGTATTGCAAAGGATGAATTTTGACTGAATGACTTCTCTTAAACATATCAGCGACACTGAATGAATTGGCAACATTGACCTAAAACCAAAGTAATGGATGGTGTGACAGACCATAGGTATGATAACCATCAAGCAAATAGCCCAACCCAGATAGTCTGAATGAATTGGCCGCATTGACCCAAAACCAAAAGTGATCGATGGTGTGATAGACCATAGGTATGATAACCATCAAGCAGATAACCCAACCCAAATTGTTGTGGAGATGAAGTGAAAGTGTCATGTTCAAGAGCGGCCTGCTACCATAAAGTGGTTTACCCCTTTTTCCCATTTTCCCCAGTCATTGCTGACCAATACCTCTTTATTTTTAATCAAGCTTGAGGAGGATAACATATGCTTGTTATTTAATTCCATCCTTTAGGTGAATCCATCACTATATGATGTTTTAACGAGTCTAGTGGAGGTGAAACTCGATCTTGTCTAGATGGACAAGTTTGTCGTTATTTGATGTTTTAACGATTTTAACGACAAATATAACTTGGTCCTTTTCATGTTTAGAGAGTTTTAAAAGGGACAAAAATAAAACTCGACAAGTTCTTTTTCATAGATTTTTCTCTCAAGCCCGAAAAAGCATAAAACAATACGAAAGAGAACCTATTGACCATGTTCGGTAAGCATATTCCTTTTTCATAAATAATCTATCTCAGCCTGAAAAATGGTTAAACTTATACTGAGTATATGTCATTTCCAATCCATTAACAAGCAAAAAAGGATAAGCACTCGACATTATTTTCTTATTTCGAGTCTGAAAAGAGCTTAAAGGGAACTCCACTTTGAGGAATGAGTTGTGTCTAGGATAGAAACTAGTTCTGGTGATGTTGGAACTTCTCAAAACATGTTGATTTATGTGAAGAGGCTAGCTAATAATACCACTCATTGAAAATATTCATCAAAAAGGGTAAAACAACCAAGTGAAAGCTTATGATCAGCCAAAGGGATGGTGGCGATGGGATGAAAACAACCAAGGCTCATCTGACGAAAGAGGCTGATAGAATGGAAATCACGAGGGTTAAAATGGAGATGGGTTCATTTTTACACAAGATTGAACCATGGGAAACTATGTTTGGATTCAGTTTCATGTTTACACAAGCTTGAAACAACAAACTATACTTGGATTTAGTTTCATTTTTACACAAGCTTGAAATGAAGAACTATGCTTGAATTCAATTTCATTTTTACACAAGCTTGAAATGAATAACTATGCTTGAGATCAGTTAACATGCCCCCATCATGATAAAAGGGGGAGTCTCCTGTAGTGAGATGGAAGTCGCTATGGTGAAGCAGGACAATTATCCAATGCCTTTTTGGCTTCGTCCAGATAGGGACAAAGGTGAACGGGGTGATTCCCTTCACATAACCTACAGGGAAACTTAATTTTACCACTAGGTGCACGCCCCCCAAGCTTCATTACATTCATCTAAGTAGACTACTCGTGGCTATTAGGTGGATGGAATGAAGGTTCATTTACAAGATCAAGTAAAAGACTCGCCTGGGATTTTATGAGATCTAATCAAAGACTCGACTTGGAACATTGCTCCAGGGGACCTTGTTTCATATTTTAATGAGCTTGACACAAGACAAGGAACTCTGCTTAGATTCCTCGTTTCATTTTTTGACGAGCTTGAAATAAGATAAGGAACTATGCTCATACCCTTTGTTTCATTTTTTAATGAGGTTGGCATAAGACCAGGAACTATCCTCATATCCTTGCTTTCATTTTTTAGTGAGGTTCACACAAGACAAGGAACTATCCTTAGGGGAGTTGTTTCAATTTTTAATGAGGTTGACACAATAAAAGAAATATCCTCATATTCCTTATTTCATTTTTTAACGAGGATGACACAAGACAAGGAACTATCCTCATATTTCTTTTTCATGACCCATAAGAGGTCATGACTTCCAAGAGGTTCTCATTAAATGGGAAAACGATGCTTTGGAAGGAGAGATTTGGTTCCAATGCCCTCAGTACATAATGTACAATATCATGAAATTGGTCATCTGTTGATGTAAGCATGGAATGGGTTGCCACATAATTAACCCATGGGGGGGATGATACCATTGGTACAAAAGGACCATGTAGGGAAGATGGTTGACTGGAAGCCATATTTGGACCAGGAAATGAAAGCTGGTCAACGGTGACAATTCTGCCTTCATGTGGGAAACACATCACTCAAAAGAGTGTTGAAACAATAGCTCCCATGTCATAAACATAGTCGCGCCCAAGAATCAAATTGTAATTCAAAGGTCCTGGGATTACCATCACATTCAGATAAACGATTTTTCCTCCAAAAGTGATAGGTAATTGAGGAAGGATACCTAATGGTTGACTGGTTCCTTTGTTAAAAGCCAACAGATTCTGGGTAACATGCACAAGTGGTGGTGAACCGAGCACTTTCCAAGAAGTTGAGGAAAGGATACTCACTGATGCACCTTCATCTATAATAGTGCTAGATACAATCATATTACAAACCTATACTATGATCTAGAAAGGCACATAAGAAGGAAGACATAATCCTGCCAGTCGATTCCAATCAAAGGAAGTGACCAGACTACTTGGAGGGGGTACTGTAAGAACAGGAGAATTATCCGCTTGAGTTACTAGAATGGAATGATTTTCCTCATGTCTTGATGGAACAGGAGGGCTACCTCCAAGCTCATTCGAATATGAAGAAATGAAAAGAACCTGAGTGGTATCATATTCACTCTCTATGGGAAAGGTTTGATTACTAAAGGTGAAATCAGGTCAACTGTTTCCTTGACCTGTTGATTTGGGTTAGGTATAGACTCATAGGATTCACTTTCAAAGAGAGTGGGTTTGACTGATAGTTGATTTTGGTTAGTCAATTCATCAACTAGTGAAGGATTAAGGGAGAGTCTTGTGTAACGAGTCAAAAATCGTTGTGGAGAAGAAGGATGGTTATCTAACACTTTTTTGGCTTCATATAGATAGGGACAAAGGTGAATGGGGTGATTCCCTTCACATAACCTATAGGGACACTTAACTTTACCCTTCTTTCCATGAACGTTACTACCACTAGTTGATGGTGTCTCATCAGCATGATCTCCAAAAGTTGATGACATAGGATGATGTGAACGGGAAGAACATTCTTCTAATATCTGAGGAATAATAGGACAATTTCGAAGAAGATGGTCTCCTGCACAAAGTTTGCATGGATATGTCAAACTTTGTGAGGCTTGACAGGAGATTTCTCATCAGATGTTACATTCAAAGCAATGGTTGCTTGCTTACCCCTCTACCGAATTTGCTTCTTCTTCTTATTCTTCCTTTTCTTCTTCTTCTTAGCCACCTGGTTACTAGTACCGATACTTTCACTAGGTGAAGAGGAAGAAGGGGAGGAAGAAACAATTGAGGAAGAAGGAAAAGGGTCAACTTTAGGATCAACTAGAGGTTGATTTTGTATAGTTGGAGGTGTACTCGATTGCAGAGGAATCACGACATTTTGAACCAAGGAGGTTGAAAACAACCATACGGGAAATCTAATGGTAAGTCCCGGAAGGGAAAATGTAGCCATATATGGAGCACCGATATTTCAAAAAGGAGGAAAAGGACTAGGATTCCCATCAAAAGGAACTCCTTGATCGGTGGACTCTGGATTTGTTGCCATATGTCTCAACCTAAGACCAAATAAGGAGTGAGCATGGAGGTCGTTATCCACAGTCAATTAATTTTATTTTAATCAAATTAACATAACAAAACAAAAGGGATAATATAGGCAAAAGGTTTACCAAGCAACTGTGAACTGCAAAATACCTCCCGGCAAACCGAGAAGTACATGCAAGAAATCCCCCCGAATGTTTTGTTCGGTGTATCATAGTGTACAAGGTGGCCAACTCAGTTACCTAAGGACGGATATAAACCTAGTTTTTTCCTCCCATATATACCTGAAAGTATGTGGAGGCCCAATCCATATAAGCAATGTCTAACACAAAACCGCATAGTGAGAGCATTCCTATATACTTTACGTACTATAACACCACCCTATATACATGAAGGTACCTGGATGAGCTATGATATACTCACGTACATGGAATGAGGTATCACACTCAGGATGTATTGTAGAAAATTTAGCAACATCTGCTTTGTTTTATGTTGCTAAAACACTTCTCTAGCCTAAAACCACTAAATTTTTTTTGTTAGGCGACAATGCTCCATTAGGTAAATTCAGATAAATTTTAAGTTGATCTTCTTTAGAATTTTCCTTTCAAGGTTAACCACGTCATGTATGTTTGCAATTCATAAAATGCAATTAATATGATAAGCATTATTTTCATTCAATTGAATAATGAAAACCTTAGCTAGTAGGGATAGAGCAATCAGATCTTTGACAAAGAGAAAAGAGCACATCTAATGCAATTTCCCTAGCTAGTCCTTTCAAGCATTTGCAAAATAAAATATGTATGATGCAAGTATTTCCTTTCGAATCCCTTAATGTTATGATGAACAAAAAGGAAACTATGCACATACAATCAATCAATCTTTAACAAGAATGAAGATTTTATGATAGTTCTGTTTTGAAGGAAAAGAAAAATTTTATGAAAATTTCTTTCGAACAAAGATTAATCAACTATATTATAACTTTGACTATGGATAGATAATGAAAAATAAAACATTTAAGAAACATTAATCAATCAAGTCAAAGTAGGGCTAGAAAAGGAGATATAAACTTGTTCTCTGAGACATGACATTCATTGATCAATCAACAAGCAAAAAAATAGAGAAGAGTTGGCAAAACTCATTCCAAAGGTGGGAAACTGACCCTAGGAGGATCAGTGCAACCCTAAATGGGAGACAGTGCACTTCAGAGCATTGTCCCTAAGCCAAGGGTTCTTTATAGTGCATTGTGTCGCTCACAAGCATGCGATGGTGATAGTGAGCCATTTCAAAAGGCAATTTGACACAATTTTGACCAAAATTCAATCCAAAAGAGATGAAATACAATCAATGAATACAATTAGGGTCTACAAGAATGTCCAATGAGGTGGATAGGCTACTATGAAGGATGATATCCCTAGTATGGTTTCCAATTTGTTTTGGAGAATTTGGTATCTACGAATAAATGCTAATTCCCTAGATAAGTAGCCATATATAGAACAACAGTTTAAAGTACTTTAGGCTTTTCCTATAAGATATAGATAAGAAAAATAAGATGAGAAGACATACTTGTATTTTTTCTTTCCTCTTGTCTCCTTTGTATCAATCCTGTCACTCCTTCCCGTACTTAACACGCTTGAGAAGTACCTGTAAACACCAACAAAAGACAAAGAACCGATCAAAGCAAAAGATCTATTGAATATAAGTGAATGGAATTAGATACATTTCACACATATAAGCATTATAAGACAATACAAACATATGGGAGAAAGGTTCAAATACTTTATTGAATATAAGAAGGAATTACAACCATTATGTCTAATTCAAAGTCATTCGTCCAGCTTGGATCCCATCCAGATCACATCAAAAGCATGACAAACTTGTAGCATAACAATACTTGTCTCAGAGTCAATTCTCATAGCAATGTTATCTTCTTCCAATTCAACATAGACCAGCCCTTGGTCACTTAGATGAGTGGTCCATTTATTGGGAGGTGAAGGAGGTTTTGTCATAAATGGTGGCATTGAATGGCCTTGCATACTTAGAATTAGTTCCATGGACGAAAGTATGAGAGGATAGAATGCATCTTAATCATTCCTCATCCATTTTAGAGCTCATAGGAGTTGATAAGTGAGGGAAACTTCTAGATGACTCCAAAAGATAATAATATTCCCCAAACCCTATGTGAATTTCGCTCAAACTTGCCCAGTGCAGGTGAAAGGAGGCCTAAGCGCTTTGCAGAGCACCCTGGCATTGACTTAACTACTCTGCAGTGCACCCTTACATGGGCCTACCTACGCTAGTCCCTTTGGTGGCCATTTCTGGATGTCTTCAAGTTATTAAATTGTCCGAGCAGGAGGCATTCAAAGGGATGACTTTTTTAGGGCATGTAGCAACTAAAATTAGAGTTTGATGACCCTTAAAAAACTGATCTGGATGATGGTATTGATGTGCCCAAATGGATATGTAACATCCCTTGACTTACCATAGTTGAAGGTGTGATACAAACAAAATTAAATGAGGAATGTCTTCATGGAGCTCTAGAGATTAGAATTAGAGTACATGGGATCCCCCTTCTCTTAGCTCCCTTTTACCGCATATAGATACTCGATTTCCTTCATGACACTCTACATTTGAAGGACATCACTCTTGAATGAGCATGGATGGGCCTTGATTCCACTATGTTACTCTATTTTCGGTTATTGGAGGATCAAATTAGAGCTTCTTGAGCTAAGAGGAGGCCAACCTTCCTCCCATCCTTGGAGAAGATCTTCCTCAATGTGGACCTCACCAAATATCAAAAGGTGGAACTCAATCTATCTATAGACCATGTCATAGCTGCATGGAAGGAAGGGAAGTGGGAAATAATATGAGATCACAAAGCCCTCATTTTTTATTCAACTCCTCTAGGATTCACTTTCCCTTGGACCAAATTATTGTCTCCTTTAGCTAGGGGAAATTTTAGGGGGGGTTGGCCCACCATATCCATTGAATGTTGAAAATGTAATAGTTCATTTTGGATTTCACTCAGTACACTTTGTGATGTAATTGAGACTAGTGACCTCCTTTTTTTTACAAAGACACATGTGAGCCTCATGCTGACATGAATAGGGATCCATGGCTATCATTTGGTGTGACCATGGCAACAAGAGATAAGATCCTCAATGATACACTCTCCCTTAGACCAAATGTGGGTCTCTTTTAGTTAGGGGATAAGTTAGGGGGAATTGGACCACCATATCAAGTGATTGTTAGAATTGTAATGATGCATTTTGGTCTTCACTGGGTATGCCTTATAACGTGATCATATCTCGTGTCCTCCTTTTACTCAAAGAGACATATGCGATTCCCATGTGCACACCACCCAATATCCATGGGTATCATTAGGTGTGTTCTTGTCAACAAGAGACAAGATTTGACAACATCAGAGGATCTGGGGGTGCTGTTTTTGTTATATGGGATTCCTTTTGGAAAAGGGTCTCTTTGTTGTCATTAGATGAGTATGACAGATTTTAGTGGGTTTGGTTTCATCAAAATAATTCCTTTCTACGTGAAAACTACATTCCAGTTAGCTAATTTCCCCTAGCCTCATCACGCTTTACATTTAACCTGGAATCCAAGGGTTACCCTTTCTTTGACATTTACAAAGATATATTCCACCACACTGTTGGCGATGTCATTCTCCTAGGTGACTTCATTGCTTAGACCAAAAACCTATAGGTTGGCCTACATGACAAAGTAGAAGACACACTTTGTCTCCAAGAGTTTGAATTAGAATTTGTGGGCTTGCATAAGAGTTCACAAGAAAATGATGAGCCTGTCACAGGTTATGGGAGACATCTCTTATAGCTAGGTGAATCTTGAGGCTTAGCTTCCTGTCTTCTCCTGTTTTGAGGACTTTACTTGTGACCCCCATATTGGGGAGGGGGAGGTAGGGGAAATTTTTTTGACTATATCTTAGCCAACCAAGATATTCTCCCACTTATGCAAAACTCCTCGGTCTCTCTCTTCTCACACCCTCATTCACTCCAAAAACACCCCCCATACTACCTTCCTTTTTGATAGAGATTACACTGACTCCTACAGCAATCGCCTCACATTGCTACTCCCCTCCATTTTCCACTTCACATCATTCAGAACAATCCTAACAAAATATGAGATGCTTTCCTATAACCCTCATGAAGGAAACCATTGATTCCTACTACCACTCCACTTGTCAATGCAAACATAAGCCTCCCATTTGGATTGTTTCCCATGAACCACTAGTTTGACAATGGATGTAAATCCCTTCACAAGAAACTTTGTCTCATCCTCATCCATGATCCATTTTCCTCCCCTCCCCTCTATAAAGTCTACTATCAACTCTTTCACGATAAAAAGATGAACCTCTCTCCCAAAGGAGATAAGAACTTTGTGAGGCCCGTTGCTACTCCCTAAAAGGCTTCATGTGTACTCTTCTTCCTAGGCACCACACAATCCCTCTTGACCTTGATCCCTAGTCCCTATTCTCCTACACAACCTTCCTTTACGACACCTCTGGATAACCTATTATCCTCATGATAAATCCCTTCCCATGGCCCCTCCCCCACTCCCCCCTCTTCATATCACCTTTTCTCTAAGAGGTACATGAAGGGATAAATTAGAGATATGAGTAGTAATAGAGTGATATATGAGGAAGGGCTTCAAGCTAGATTCCTTAAACATTGCATCTAGAATATTCATTCCTATTTCACAAATTTATTTAACCTTGTGGTGTGGTTAGGATTTCCTCTCTCTTGGACGAGACACATTATTCATCCAATTCACAAAACTAAGAGTGGTTATGATCGAAAAAGCTATCAAACTATCAAGTTGGGTCATAATTTTTCAAGCTTTATGCTATAGTATTACACCGAAGACTCTCTAAGGAGTTGGAAAGTCATCCTCTTAATGCTTGAGGAAAAGCGAGTTTTTGACTCAAACTACTAGACGGTTAGATCACATTTTAACTCTTTGAAGGTTTACATTTGTTTTGTAGACTTTCGTAAAACATTTGGCACACTTTTGAAAGAGACATTGTTCCAAAGGCTTTGTAACATTAGCATATTTGAAACCCATTTATCATCCATTATGAGTTTGTATGAGTTAGTTTTGGGATGGCTTAGGATGGAAAAAGAATTCTCCAATTTCATTCCAAGGATGATTGGGGTAAAATATGTTGAAGAAAGTGTAAATGCGTTTAGTATTTACAAATATAATTTTTATCATTTTACTTGTCTATAAAAAGAAATATTGTTTTAGTAAATTATAAGAATGAGTTTCTTCCTCATTCCATAGGCCTAGGAAATTTAAGAGTCAAAGACATGTGTAAATAGATCTTCTTAAGAATATATGTAATGTATACAAGTCTATGAAATGGTGTCTAACAACCCTCCAAAATGACAAGCACAATCCTCTTCATGTTGGCCATCAAATGAATTAAATAGAAGTCATGTCGGTGTTGAACCTCAGAATTACCCTCTCCTTGACAGCTTTTCTCACTTCTTTCCCTTGCTTTTCCATAAGATTACAGATCCCCATCAATGATAACTGATAGGTTTTGTCTTAAGGAGGGCATTAGATGATTGACATGTTATATTTTTATGTTCTTGCTATTTGAATAATTTTTTCCAAATTAACTACAAAATGCAGCCTATTCTGCAGCTAACTGTGTATTCTGTAGCTACTTCCATGGTCTGGGAGGTTCCAAGTGTCAAATGAAGAAACTGGTCACATGGGCATCTCTCGAATCATCTCCACATGGATTCCATCCTAGTCACTCAGCCCAAATCGATAAGGAAGGAAGCTCAAGATCATAGTCAAAGGTGGAGTCAAATGTATGATACTTGAAAGCAATAGGACTCTTCGTCTACTCTTTCATGGTTCATCAATAAATCCAACAATTCTGTTGTAGCATTAACTTGGATCAACCACCTGTGTTAACGGTTCTGTTGCAAAAATCTCTCTCAAATTCAAGTCACCTATAGTTGATTAGACATTTACACAGTCTTGTTGTAATACATATAGGCCACTTGTAGCTAGTTTTCCTAAAAAACAATTATGATTATTTCCTTTTAAATGCTCGTTGCACAGAACCAAGGGGGGTTGGAAGAATTTGATGTATTAAGTTTAGACTTTCAGCTCTGTATTTTTTGACTTCGTTCCTATTTATAATATTAAATTGTGTGTTGACCAATGATCATTTAAAAAGAGCATTTTCAATTAGTTAGCAGCTCAACCCAGTTAGTTGTAGAGGGCCCCTACACTGAAGGAGGTTTTCTTTCCATTCGTTTTTTGTTTAGTTTTAATTTCATCATTTACTTTAAGCAGTATTTCTAACTTAGGTTGATTTCTTTTAGTTTTGATCAATAGCATAATGTTAAAGCTCAATTGTGTAGTCTTGTTTCTCCAACTCATTTCATCAAAGGAAATGATTTTTTTTCTAAATAGAGTACGGTTGAAGTTACGAGAATCCATTGTTGACTAGTTTACTCATTGTTTTGTTATTTATTTTCTAGTTCAGATTGTCAATACACTGTGTTAATGAATGTCTTTTATCGCCATTTCAAGTTGATACTCATCCTAAACTAAATGGTTAAGCATTCACTTCACACAATGATTGAAATTAATCATTTACCTTCTGCATGTTTTCATTTAGTTCTCTAGATCATAAAGTATAGAAATTTGCTTGTATTCCATCTCAAGAAGGTTATCTTTCAAAATTGAAGGTTAGAGTAACGAGAAGTACTTCAACTGATTTAATTCTCTGTATTTATTTCAACATGCATTACAATTTCATCTTTTTAAGAATTATATTCATGACTTAGGATTATGTTGGGTTGTGTTATATTCATTCCACGACTAGCCCATGTAATTAACCGGGGGGTCAGAGGGGGGTGGAGACCCCTGTTCGTTGTTGCCAATTATTGTAGTAGGGGGGGGGGGGTCATAGGGGGTTTGAGGGGTACAGGCAACTCCACTCTATGGGGTCGGGGTAGCGCCTGATCTGGATTTAAACATGAATGCAACAAATTATAGAGATAACCATAAACATAGATATGCAGTGGAAATAATACTTCATTTCATTAATGTAAAAATATTGAAATATGCTTACAAACAGTAATGGAAATAAACCAGCTAGGGCGATGGTAGCTTATCTCTGAGAAGAGATGTGGTGGCTACATGCCTATGAATTGTCTTACAATGAGGCTCAAAGGCCTATTTATTGTTGAGAAACAATGGAAAACCATAAACATCCAAAAACCTAACCCTAGAAGATGAAACGCCAAATTGTGGGCCCCGTTTGGGTAAATTGGTACATCAACTTCTTAGGGTCGTAACTTAGGCATATGATCTTCGTTTGACGTGCACAATATCGCGTTAGAAAGATCTATCTGAGAACTACAAATTTGGGAAGAGAAACATTGATCATATTGGTCCATGGACCCATGCTGCTCCCAGTTTTCCAAAAAAATGTCGTTTAGGGCCTCAAAACAGCTCCGGAAGTTCAGGACCCGAAAAACTGCTAAAAATAGTAAGTTGTGCTACAGTTAAGGAAGCTGAAAATGTTAAAAGAAACAATGGTGGGGGTCCAAGTGGACTTGGTAGGTGGCCACCCATGTCCACCTAGATCATTCCTCCCTCCTTAGGAAGCAATGGTCCCCATTGCGTTGAGTTCCTCCATGAGATGAGGAAACTTCTGCTGAACTTGGTCCCTTTTGAGCCACTTGCCCTGGTGAAGGAGTTGACCTACTTTGACAACTCGATACAGTTGGATATTCTATTGGTGAGTGTTCTTGATCTGTGTGTCCATGATCCAATCAGTTGCAGCTTGTTCCATGTAATATGGATTTAATTATGTGGGTGTGAGCTGTTCTGCAATGTCGGATGTGTTTAGTAATGGTGGAAAGTATGGCCGAAGGTGGTCCAAATTGAACACTGGGTGTAGGCCAAGGAATGGGGGAATGCTGAGCTCAAATTCATTGTCTCCCACAACCTTAGTAATGGTGTAAGGACCATATTAGAGTGGTGTAAACAAGATGATTGTACACATTCTGTGCATGTACAACTCAAAAGCATCCACACACATGGGACGAGAGCCTCCCCTATGTTCAACATAGCTACAACTGAGCTCTTCACAGCTTGACTGGCCACAACCCTTTTTAGGTGGGCTTGGGATTCCAGCCACTATGCCCCATTAATGTGGCCATGCAACTTGTAGCTACTCACACAGATTCGGCTCATGTCCAGTTCGAAACAGACAAGGCAACCAGCTTCATTGAGCACATCCAACATATCCTCTAGCAGGTCCATGACATTCTAGTTGAATAATTAATAATACCTAGTGAGGGAGAAGAAGTAGAATCTCTCTCCCGCATACCATTAATAGAGGAACTGGAGGAAGAGAAAGTAACCTTGTAGGCTGAACCTTATACTAACTCTGAAGAAACCATAATGGTAGAAGAAGGAGAGAATGGAGAATTCACACTATTTGGAGGAGGGGGTAGAGGAAATAATGGAGGAGGCAAAGGGAAAATGGAGTAGGCAGAGGAACTAGGGAAATAGATAGTTCTTTTGGATTCCCTATAGTTGATGAAGAAACAAATGCCACAATGAAAAATATCTCACCTTCTGTCCTCCCAAATTTCCATAGGTTAAAAAGTGAGGATCCTAAAACCTTTTAATTTGAGTTTGAAGTCTTGTGCAAAACCTATGGGGTAGAGGAAGAGGTAGAGGAAATAATGGAGGAGGCAAAGGGAAAATGGAGGAGGCAGAGGAAATAGGGAAATAGATAATTCTTTTTGATTCCCTGTAGTTGATGAAGAAATAAATGCCACAATGAAAAATATCTCACCTTCTGTCCTCCCAAATTTCCATAGGTTAAAAAGTGAGGATCCTAAAACATTTTTATTTGAGTTTGAAGTCTTGTGCAGAACCTATGATTACTTAGAAGACTCTCAAAAACTTAAGTTTTTTCCTTCAACATTGAAAGGAGCTACTTTGAAGTGGTTCATGGGGTTGGTCACTCAGTCCATTAGAACATGGAACGACATGAAGAAAGTTTTTTTGGATAGGTATTTCGATTATTTCATGCCTACCAATCACAGGGATGAAGTGCTCAAAATGATGCAAAGAGAGGATGAAAATATGGTGGATTTAATTGAGAGATTCAACTATAACTTTAAAAGAGAAAAGATGGAGAATTTAGATGAAGATACCTTATAATACCTTCCATTAAAATCCATTAGAGATGAGTGGATAGATATGCTTAACATGATGGGGAAGAGACATATCTCTCAACTCCCATTAAGTGACATGGGAGAATTATGTGCTCATCTCTCAAGAGGGAAATCCAAAATTGGGAAGGGTCCAAGAGATCCATCTCTTGTTAGAGTAAATAATTATGCATCTGGATTAGTGACTAGGGTAGAATTTGGGAATATGCTTAATGAATTCAAAACAGATATTCTAGGGAGCCTTAGTGAGAAAATAGACACCCTTACGTTGCAAAACAAGAAGAAAACCAAGGCTAATGCTTTAGCTATTTTCTGTCCCAAATGTAGAAAAAAACACGCTTTATAGAATGCCCTTTGGATGCAAAAATCATAGAGACTTGTGTGATTTGTTCAGAAAACCATGAGACCAAGGGTTGTCCTTCAATTCCAGGTCTTAAGGTTATTTTTCAAGAATAAACAATTCCAAATTCAACAGAATATCTTTGCTTTGTCTCTAGAAGACCTTGGCAGCCACAAAATAAGGGATTTAGCAATCAAATGTACCTTTAGCCCCCACCAAATTGGAATTCTTTGCAACAACCTTGGCCTCAACCTCAACCTCAATCTCAATCTCAACCTTGGGCTCAAGGAATACAAAATCCTTATGGAATATTTTCTTAATATTATCAATATCCTCTATCATATCAGAATTATCCTCCCCCACAAATTCCATAACAAAATCAGCAGCCACAACTTCAAAATTAGAACCCTCAACTTTCACTACCATTTCTACAACAAATTCCACAACAAAACCAAAAACATCAACTTCAAAACCAAAATCCTCAACTCTTACTACCATTTCAGCAGAGACCAAATCAACTACATGTCCAACCATTACCAAACCCCAACAATAAAAATCCTCAGAATAATTACATGGTGGAAGGACAACAATTTCCAACTTATATGATCACTCCTCTAGATCTCAATGATGTTCAACTAAGATCTGGTAGGATATTAGAAAAGGAAAGGCCTTCTATAGTTATTCAAGAACAAGATAATTCTGAGGAAGATTCTTTACGGCCCAATAAAAGTTTTGAAGGAACATCTCTCCAAAACCAAAATACTGAAAATGAAAAACAGAAAGAACCAATGAACTAAACTCCTCTCATTGAGTAACTAGTATCTACTTTTGCACCTCCTTTTCTTGAAAGATTACAAGTTGATAGAGGAGTAGAAAAGTAGATTATGTTGCCTAATTATGATTTTCTATATGAATTGAAGAATTGTCTATATCAAAATTCCTTTGTTAGAAGCCATTAAGGAGATTCCAATCCTAGCTAAAACAATAAAGGAGTTTAGCATAAAGAAACCAGGGAGAAAAGAAAAATAAACAAAAATAATTCACCTGGTAGGATAAATAGTAGATATAATGATGGGAAAAATTGTCATACAAAAATATGTGATCCAGGAAGTCCAATTGTGAAAACACATATCAATGGAGTTGAAATTCTGAATACATTAATTGTTTTAGGAGTAGCAATAAACATCATGAGAAAATAAACCATGGAACAACTTGATGCAAGGCTCTACCTGTAATAACCAGGATCTTTAAACACCATGCTTATAAACATGTATCTCAGCATTTTCCCAAATCAAAAAATCAATGCCTGGCAATTTCTACAACAATGCAACTCCCATCAAGATCTCTTCCATTAAGATAGTATCTTGCTTCATCCACATCACGAGGATCACTAAATTCAATAAAGGTGAAGTCGTGCTTCAAATCCACATCACGGACTCTACGGAAATGTTTTCCAGAAACAATGAGCAGCGCATCAAGGTATCGAATCGAATGATAGTTTGCCTCTCAGATGAATCAAACCCCATTTAGCACCGCTTCCATTCCATAAATGTATGCAAGAACATTACATAAAGATGCACGTCTAGATGCGCCAAAGTCTCCTATTAACACCCTTGCAAGAATAGCCACCAATCCCACCAAGGTTACTCTCTCACCATTGACCTCCAGGCCGAGTAAGAACCGACCAACCTTCCATATCTGTTGAAAATATCCTCAAGATCACGTGTACGGTACAAGAAGACAATCTGCCAATCTAGAGCCATGTGTTTCCATAACGATCATCATAGCGGGGCATTTTTAATCACGTTGAAAACAGAGGCACCTTGCGTAAATCGAACAAGTTTCACCCCTCACTCCTCTTCAAGTCATTCTGTATTCGAGATAGGCTTGAAGATGGGTATAGTTAATAGCAATTGCATTCCCAAAAGGCCAGAATTGAGAATTCTATACATATGGAGTTTCATCCAAATTTTATGAGTCAAATAAAGCTACACAGAGATTAACAATCCAGATTCGTCTATAACACAATAATCTCAAAAAATAAGAAGAATCGAACCTTCCTTCCACACATCGAACACCTAAATTCGATTCACAATGCCTTACACATAATTCTTCCTTTCTTAGAATCGATTCATTCTGATATTAAATTATCCAATCAATTCTACAGGAATTCAATAATGGCACAAACTCTAGAAAATTACATTCTCATTAATACACAATACTTACAACAGTATTCTTCCTCCTTGGCCTGATTTTCCAATCATTGGGCCCTTTTACAACTTGCCCGAAGGCTTCCAAGTAGAAACCCCTGTTCCCTACTCTACACTCTCTCCCCTTTTCAATGCCCTTTAGGCTTGATAGTTTATAAAATTTAGAATGATCTAATCTAAGTTCAATCCCTTCAACTTCTCAACAAAAATCCTAAAATCACTCTTCAATCCGTAAGGATCCTCTTCCACCCATAATTAAGGAAACTAATTTCTAAATTAATACTTAGAAAAATCTCTCATCCCCTTATTTTCTCAACTAATCCCATACATAGAAATCCTAATCCCAAATTTTTGCTCCTAAAATATTTCTCTTCATATCCTTTTTATTTAGAAAAAGAATATTTACTAATCCTCACTTTTCATAATTATCTCCTATTTTTATTAAAAATAACAATTTAATTATAAAATATTAAAAATTGTCACACCCCCCTTTTATCACATATTTACAAATGAAAAATGGCCTTGATGCTCCTGCATCACAACTCAAGCTTCCTAATATTCTTTACACACCTACATTACTGCAATTAGTAGATAGATCTGTAATCGAACTAGATGGTGTGTTAGAAGATATTTCAGTGTCCTTAGATTCTTGGGAATACCTTGTTGATTTTATGATCTTAACCCCCAAGAACAATCTAGGAATACATCCACTTATATTAGGAAGGCCTTGGCTGGCCACAACTGATGCTTGAATTCAACAAAGAAATTCACTCTATATCCTCCAACAAAAACAATCACAGAAATAGATGACAAAGAATGGATTGATGATGAAAATGACATTCAATCTCTCTTCACTATTTCAGATATTAGTGAAAATAGTCAAATCTTGAATACAATGGAAAATTTTGAATCATGTCCATAGTATGAACACGATCAATTCCAAGAAAAATCCAATATTGCATATTTGTCATCTAGGCATATGTCTCTTTATTCTATGGAAGAATTTGGTAGCTCTACAATTGAAATATTTCCAGGGAGAACATTGAACATAAATAATAACTTGGAGAAATTACAATAGGAAAAGCTAATCAAAACATTATAACAACATTCTGCTGCATATGCATGGGAATATATTGACATGAAAGGAATTAGTGCTAAGACTTGTATACATCACATCTACATTGAGGAAAATTGTAAACCTATTAGACAACCTTAAAGAAGGATGAATCCAAATCTTAGGGAAATAGTGAAAGAAGAGCTGCAAAAATTGTTGGATGTAAACTTCATTTACCCAATTTGAGACAGCCAATGGGTTTCCCCTATAGTGATTGTGCCTAAAAAGAATGGTAAATGGAGGGTGTGCATTGATTATCGAGAATTGAATAAAGCTACCCTTAGAGATCATTTTCCTTTGCCCTTTATAGATCAAGTGTTAGATACATTAGCACGTAAGAATTGTTTCTCACTCTTGGATGGTTTTAGTGGTTAAAATCAAATTCAGGTGGCACCTAAAGATCAATTCAAACCACATCTACTTGTCCATGGGGAACCTATTCTTACCAAGTACTTCCCTTTGGATTATGTAATGCACCTGCAACATTCCAAAAAGGAGTGCTAGGAATTTTTTTTGATCTAATACATGATTGTGTAGAGGTATATATGGATGAATTTACAGTATATGTGAATACTTTTGAAGAAGCTTTGGAAAATTTGGAAAAAGTTCTTAAAATATGCAAGGAAGAAAACCTTTCACTAAGCCATGCAAAATGTTTTATGATGTTTACATAGGGGATTGTTTTAGGACATCACATTTCAGGAGATGTAATTAAAGTTGATAAATCTAAAGTTGAAGTCATATCCAAATTATCAATTCCAAATTGTCAAAAGGATGTTAGAAGTTTTCTAGGATTCACAGGATACTATATGTGATTTATAGAAAATTTCACTAAAATAGCGTCCCCACTCTTCAAATTACTCACCAAGGATTATGAATTCAATTGGAATCATGATTGCCAGTTAGCATTTGAGACTTTAAAAGTAAGAATTTCTGAAGCACCCATCTTGAGAGGTCCAAACTCGAAACTACCTTTTCACATTTCAACAGATGCTTCAGATACAACTCTGGGAGCTGTATTAGGACAAAAGTATTTGATTCCCTATGCCATCTACTATACAAGTAAAAATTTGACTCCCACCGAGTTAAATTATATTGTAATTGAAAAATAATCTTTAGTTGTTGTTCATGCAATCAATAAGTTCATACATTAGATAACAGGCTATGAAACCTTTGTTCATACAGATCACTCTGCAATTAGATACTTATTGAATAAACCTATTACTAATGGAAGAGTTACAAGATGGATATTACTCTTGCAAGAATTCAATATTACTGTGCTAGATAGACTTGGAAAACAAAACACAGTCACTGATTTCTTGTCCAGAATTCAAAATAGCAAAGATGACACTACGATTGAAGATAAGTTTCCTAATGAATATCTTTTCGCAGTAACTACTCAGACCCCTTGGTTTGCAGATATTGCCAATTACTTAGTCATAGGGAAATTACATTCACATTTGTTTCCTAGAGAAAAAAGAAAAATCATTCAAATAAGTGCAAGATACTCATGGATCACTAATGAATTGTATAAAATAGGTCCAGACCTCATGATCAGAAGATGTGTTAGGGATGATGAAATGCCTGATATTTTTAAGGTATGTCATGATGAACCGTGTGGTGGACACTTTTCTGACAAGAGGATAGCCTATAAAATCCTTTCTTTAGGATATTGTTGGCCATCCATCTTCAAAGATGCCAAAGAATATGTCAGGAGGTGTGATAGCTACCAAAGGGTAGGAAAACCTCCTTCTTCAAATGAAATGCCACTACAAATTCAGGTACTCATTGAACCTTTTGAAAAATAAGCCTTGGATTTTGTTGTAACAATTAATCCCCCGTCTAAGAAAAAGAATTATCTATTGGTATGCGCTGATTATGTCACTAAATGGGTAGAGGATAAAGCATTACCTTTTGCTAATGAAAAATATGTAGTTAATTTTCCTTTTAAGGACATCTTCACTCGTTTGAGTGTTCCAAAAGAAATTGTGACAGATCAGGGATCTCAATTTACATCTAAAATGGTGAAGGGTCTTGTGGAAGATTAAATGATCAAACATAGAAATTCTACCCTCTATCATCCACAAGCAAATGGTTAAGTTGAATCTACAAATAAGGTGATTGAAGGAATTCTCACGAAGACTGTGCATCTACATAGAAGGGATTGGGCAGAAAGGCTTCCTGAACCCTTATGGGCTTATTGAACTACATGGAGGAATACAACGGGACACACACCCTATGAACTTTTTTATGGGAAACAAGTCATGTTCCTTATAGAGTTTCAAATCAAAACCCTCAAGATGCCAGTGTAATTGGGATTGGATTTATCAGAGGCATAGAAACATAGATTGGAGCAACTCAATGAGCTTGATGAAATTAGGCAAGATGCAATTCAAAGAACCAGTATAGTGCAATAACAAAGGGCTAAATGGCATGATAAGTATATCAAGGAGAAGAAGTTTCAAGTAGGAGATTGGGTACTTTTGTTCTATTCAAAGTTCAAAGATTTACAAGGGAAATTTCAGACTCATTGGCTTGGTCCATATGATATTGAAGAAGTATTTAATAACGGAGCACTAAGGATAAGGAAAATAGATGGAAGAAAAATACTTCTTGTTGTGAATGCTCATCGGTTGAAGATATATCAGAAGCCAATTTCAAGAGAGGAGTTCATTAAGATTTTCTAGAATAGCTCTGAAATGAAGCTAGTGAGGAAGAATTCTTCTTCTCCACTAACATGGCCTTTATTTTTCCTAAAAAAAATGAAAAAAAATATAATGAAAATAAAGAAAATAAATTGTATGAGTTTGAAAACCAATCATTGATTGGCATACTTATACAGAAAATATAGGGTGAAAATTAGATATTTCTGACATCTTATATTTTCCATTTCCTTTCTGTAATAAGTAGCCATAAAAAGCTACATTCATTTGTAGTTTAGAGTCTGCAAATTCATAGTCTTTGTCAATCTCATTCTGTTTTCATTTTATTTTATAGTTCCATTTCATCTCACTATCATATTTCATTTCCATTTTATTTTTATAGTTTTACTCCATTTCACCCTATTTCCCATTTTATTTTACATCTCATTTCATCTCACTGTCATAACCCCTTTCCATTTCATTTTTACACTCATATTCCATAGCCATCAATTTTCCTTCTTTTCACATTCTGCAACTAATTCCATTCTGTAGCTAATGTGATTTTGCAGCTACAACTTACTTATCATCTCTGGCACGACTGTACAACTCACAAATAAAACATGAATGTATGAAATTGAAGGATTATGTTTTGGAGACCAAACATGCTAAAAGTACCTATGGATCAACACCAAAAGAGTTATCAAGCGAAAGGTTAAGTTCTAAAGGTAAAATGAAAAATTTATTTCAAACAACAAGTTAAAAACATAAGGCATGTATAATATGAATAATTGTATGTCTCCTTAAAAAGTCATCATTTGATTTCATTGCCACTTCATCATACCACATCTCTGCCACATCTTCCATACTCGGTACTAGATCATAATAACTTCATCATACCACATCTTTGCTACATTCTCCATACTCTATACCTAAACATTTCGTAATAACTCCATCTGTTAACAGTCATGGCTACAATGTGACCAACGTATCCACGTCTCTCCAAACCATCACCATCTACTTATTCCACACAAATCCATAGTTCTTTTTCACCATACCCACAGTCAGTCCATTTCATATACCAGGAGAGTAATTCTAAAGGTTAAGAAATTTTACGAAACAGATGCCATGAGACTCATCCAAGACATGGTGAAAGATGGTTCAAAAATAAGGAATTCCACAGTGAAGCATGGGAAGTAATCCTCAGGAACCTAGGTATGGATGTCCATGTGTTTAGAAAAGGAATTCCTATTTGAGCACTTAAAAGTAAATGGAGAAGCATGCTTTTGATATTACAAAAATTCATTACCTCTGAGGGGAGATTCGAGTGCATGTATGTCTATCATATACATTTATTGATGAACTTTCTAGAAAATGGAGAAATCAATCTCCCTTTCTTCTTACTAAACAGTTTAAGAAGGATGGCTTCAAAGTTACAGAAGAAAATAGAATTCATAGACACAACCATGTACCATCATGGGTTGGTAAAGATATTGGTTGAGTTTCATTTGAAAAGAATAGGATATACTTGGGAAAATTTCCTAACAAGAAACTTTTTCCAAGAGGCACCAGAATCACCTGAAGAGGGTAATGTTAGAAGGAGTAGGAGAAAGAAGACCAATATAACCATTCAAAGCAACCCTGAGTCCTCAACACAGAAAAGTGATGAAGAGCTAGTCTTTGAAAAACTGATAGAGATTAGAGAACAAATCAAACAAAAGGGGAAGATGAAAAAGAAAGCTGGTGAAACTACTAGAAACAAACATGAATCTTCATTACAACAAGATGATGAAAAATTAATCTCTGAAGAGTTGACAGAGATTAGGAAACAAATCAAGAGAAAAGAAAAGATACAGAAGGAGAAAAAGGGTACAATAGAAGAGAATATAAGTCCTCTACAACTTAGAAGGAGCTCTAGGCTCCGAGGTATGGTAAAGAAGATATCATCAAAGGGAACAGAGTTCATAAGTCTAGAATAAGAAACACCAATACCATCTCCTGATAATGTTCCATCTATACATAGTCCTCAAAATTCTCCTGAACGATATTTTGAAGGCAGCCCCAGTAGAAGATCTCTAGGAATAGACCCAGTGCAACAACAAATATATGATTATATAGAATCACTAGAGAAGAAGAATGCCTCAATGGATCTAGAATCCTTTATCAATCCAGAACCCACTATCAATCCACAAGAACCCCTAATTGACTCTCTCAAATAGGAAATCGATGAGTTAGAGATATTGAACAAACATATCAAGAAAGAAAATGAGACCTTGAGGGAACAAAGTAAATTGGATAAGGCTATTCATGATAATACAATACTACATCTAGGGCTATGGTATAAGAAGAATAGGAAGTTCAAGAGGAAGAATAGAAGCTTGAACAGAACAATCATCAAACTTAAATATAGGCTTCTTATGAAGAAACCCAGAATGGCAGTCACTTCAAGGAGGAGCAAAAGAAGAAATTTAGATGTTCTAGCATAAATGTCTGAGCAAATGCAATAGGAAAGAAGAATTCACATTTTTGACAAATTGCATGAGGACATGCAATGATTTTGCAGTGGGGGTATGTTGAACCTCAGAATTACCCTCTCCTTGACAACTTTTCTCACTTCTTTGCCTTGCTTTTCCACAATATTACAGATCCCCATCAATGATAACTGGTAGGTTTTGTCTTAATGAGGGCATTAAATGATTGGCATGTTATATTTTTATGTTTTTTCTATTTGAATAAATTTTTGCAAATTAGCTACAAAACACAACCTATTTTGTAGCTAACTGTGTATTCTGTAGCTACTTCCATGGTCTAGGAGGTTCTAGGTGTCAAATTAAGAAACCGGCCACATGGGCATATTTGGAATTGTCTCCACATGGATTCTATCCTAGTCACTCAGCCCAGATCGATAAGGAAGCAAGCTCAAGATTGTAATCAAAGGTGGAGTTAAACGTATGATACCCAGAAGCAATAAGACTCTTCGTCTACTCTTTTGTGGTTAATCAATAAATCCAATAGTTCTGTTGTAGCATTAACTCAAATTAGCCACCTGTGTTAACGGTTCTGTTGCAAACATCTCGCTCAAATTCAAGTCACCTGTAGCTGATCAGACATTTACTCAGTCTTGTTGTAATACATATAGGCCACCTGTAGCTATTTTTTTATCAAAAACATTTATGATTATTTCCTTTTAAATACTGGTTGTACAAAACTGAGGGGGGTTGGAAGAATTTGCTGTATTAAGTTCAAACTTTCAGCTCTATATTTTTGGACTTCGTTCTTGTTTATAATATAAAATTGTGTGTTGACCAATGATTGTTTAAAAAGAGAATTTTCAATTAGTTAGCAACTCAACCCAGTCAGTTGCAGACGGCCCCTGCACTAAAGGAGGTTTTCTTTCCATTCATTTTCTATTTAGATTTAATTTCATCATTTACTTTTAGGAGTATTTCTAACTTAGGTTGATTTCTTTTCGTTTGATTTCTTTTAGTTTTGATCAATAACATAATGTTAAAACTCAATTGTGCAGTCTTGTTTCTCGAACACATTTCATGAAAGGAAATGATTTTGTTTCTAAACAAAGTAAGGTTGAAGTTATGATAATGCATTGTTGACTAGTTTACTCACTGTTTTGTTATTTATTTTCTAGTTCAGATTGCGAATACACTGTGTTAATGAATGTTTTTGATCACCATTTCAAGTTGATGCTCATCCTAAGATAAATGGTTAAGAATTCACTTCACACAATGATTGAAATCAATCAGTTACCTTCTACATGCTTTCATTTAGTTTTCTAGATCATAAAGTATAGAAAGTTACTTGTATTCCATCTCAAGAAGGTTATCTTTCAAAATTGAAGGTTAGAGTAACTAGAAGTACTTCAGTTGATTTCATTCTCTATATTTCAACATGCATTACAATTTCATCTTTTTAAGAATTAGATTCATGACTTAGGATTAATGACAAGATAGGACATATGCTCTATTTTTCCTTCTTCTAAATTAGATTTTGACTAGTTTTAAGCTCTTGCCTTTAGGAAGTTTAGATTCAGTTTCTCTAGTTCAAATTATACGTCATTAGGAATCAAAGAATAGAAACCCCCAAAATGATATAAAAATACAAAACAACGAAGTAAGAAGGTTTAACTAAGCACATATAGTGCACTACACTTCATCAGCTTACAAACCTCGGTTGATAATTTATGCAAGCAATTTAGGACACTAAATTGACTAAACAGTCAGCTTACAAAAGAAGACACAATGGTTTACTTAGTCAAGTCACTTAATATGGAGACTTAACCACTATATATACCAATCTAGGGTCACCACAAAAGAGAAGAATAAAAACTCACATTTCTCTCAGATGATTCGGTTGGGTACAGGTTTGCAATCCGCATTACAGGAAGGCATAAATTTGGACTTCATTGCAACTTTAGGTGAGGACAGAGACTCATATTCTCTGTAAATTTTGGATGGTTATAGGTATGAGATCCTTGTAGTTTGGATGGAAAAACAATGAGACAATTTCGGATGGATTCCACAGAGACATAGTCTCAGGTGCAGTAAAGAAGGTCTCGGGTTTCTGTCTCGGCATATTTTCATGATCTTGATATACCTTATGAATAGTCCTCATAGTGACACACACTGCCTCGGCATAAATATTGTCTTGATATAATACTCTATCAGCATACTTGACACAGTCATGTTCTTGGCATAATAGTCTTGATCATAATCTTATCGAAGACTAGATCATGATGAATAATGATATTATGACCTCATCGATATGGTGAAGATCTCTATGAAGATGCAGCAGTGATGTTCTCAGTAATGGCAATAGTAATGAAGATCTCAATAGTTTAGTAATGATGATCTCAGTAGTGACAAAGAAGAGGATTGGTGTCTTGGTCTTGGAGTGGCTTACTATGTCAGGGTCATGGTCTTTGTGTTCACCAATTGGAATCTCTATAAGAAGAATTTTGTACATTTTTTCCTCTCCAAGAGGGAGAGGTTTTGGCCCTGGTAGAAAGCTAACATTTTGTGCTATTGTCTCTTTGTTATGGTAGCTATTTGTTGAACTAGAGAAGACACACTAACATTAAAGAATATTCTAATAATCTAAATGTTAAAAACCTCACAAATAATCATCATGTTAAGATGAATATCATTAACTACATGCCCTAGATTCTTCAAAAAGATAAGGATGACCTCTCTCGTCGACCCTCTTCGAGATCTATATTGATGTGTTGGAGTCTTTCCTACATGAAGATATGTAGCTCCTAGGAGGGGTATGTTTGTCTTCTATATCATGTGTTGATTTCATTCCTCCCTTTTTTCAATGACTTGATCTTGTTGGATTCCACCCGTTGTGCTTGCAAAGATATATTGATGCAGTATCTAGCATTGTGACCTTTGTAGTTGATGGTTAAGTCGGGAAAGACCAAGGTTTTGGTCTTTAATGCATTGAAGAGATCTCTTATAACATTTCTATTATCAAGGTGGTGGATTGAGATCACCACAACTTACACCTACCTAGGGGCATAGTTCATGGGTCCTTTTTCTATTTGTTTGTGATTTTGGATAGACCCTATAGCCTTAGTTCAGTAAAGACATGTTTCGTGGCAGAATAATCCCCAACATACATATGACTGATAACAAGTTATGGGCCATGCATGACGCCCTCATTGATAGATAATGTTTACAAAGTCAATTTAAAGACATATTGTCCAAACTTCACCTCATGTAGGCGATTATCAGACCCGCATTACTTTATGGTTTTGAAATTTGGTGGTTGAACTTGTTGCATAAATTGGGCCAACTTGGAGAGAGTACACAATCTGCTTCTTAGATGCATCATCCACTGTAAGTGAGCAGTTCCACAACCCTTTATTTAGTCAGATTTTGGCATCCACTCATTTCTACTCAAGGACATTTTTTGTTTAGTTTCTATCCTTCATAGATTTAGATCTTTTAGAGATTTCTCATGGGAGAAAGAGGTACCCCTATCTTATTTTTTTCTCCTTAGAGTCTCTTGCCTTGATCCCCCCCGGTTAGTTCTCAGATACATCTCAACTTCTTCAGTAGGTTATTCTCTCTAGAACACCTTCCCCCATTCAGATCCTCCCTTTATGTGACGATCCATCTCTTGCTTACTCGACAAGTATTACATCAAAACATCCAAGATGATATTTACAGATTGTATATTCAAGTCACTTGGACCTCACCTTTGACGAACCTGTTAGTGTCGGTCTTAAGCCCTCCATCGGTGATCAAATAGCTCTTTTCATATGCATATGTAGGTGTCTCATCAACATCAGTTTTGCATCCCGTTAGGCATGCCATAACACTGATGGAGGAGCTGGTCTTGTTCCCTTCTTGGCTTTGCTGGAATCAGGTCATATCATTTGAAAAAACTTGTGTCTCACTTGTTTCATTTTTTGTCTTGAAATTCCAAGTCTAGGTCTAGGGTTTCAGTCAAAATCATTGCCAGGTCATGAGTCAAAAGTCTGATGGTCTTCAGCAAGCTAGAAGGAGGTTTGTTATTAGGTTCTATTGATATTTTTCATCTGCTACAGCTTATTTTTACCTTGGTTTTAAAAACTCTGTTTTTAAACCCAAGGTCATGTGAAAATGGCAACAATAAAGAAAATGTTCAAAAATCTTCAGAATGCTGGCAACAACCCTGGTTTCTTCCTTAGAATCCATCAGAGAATCAACCTGCAAAAAGTACCAAGTGAAAACACTCAAAAAATCAATTTCAGGCAAAGTGCAACTAAAAAAAAACAGTGTTAAATTAAATGCCAAAACATGCAACATTTGAAAGTGGGTTTGATGTTTTAATTTTTTTTTAAATGTGGACCTATAAAGACCAAAAAGCCCTCTTCATGGTCTCATTATGCATTGACAAACTTGCAAGACACAAAGAGAAGCAAAGAAAGGCGATTTGGCTGCGATTTTAGTCATTTATGGAGGAGCGACTAGTTGAGTTGGAGGTGCGACTAGTTGGGCAGGTGCGACGAGTCAGAGCTGCTCCCACAGTGTAAGTTTTGAACTGGAGCGACGAGTCAGAGGGGTGCGACTAGTCGAGCTGGGTTTACCAGAAACGTGCCAAATCACCCAAATTGCCCTCCCAAATTGCTAAATCGACCAGGTAAGCTCCAAATTCATCTATGATAACAAGGAATAAGTGAATGATGACATGTCTCATGGTTTTCTTCTTCAAAAATTTGCAAGAGAAATGGTGAATTTAAATGTTGTCAATGTAGGAAAATCTGCTAGGGTTTTGTTTTGTTTTTCAAGGTAAAAATCCCTCTTATCCCATCCTTGTTCCCTTGGCAATTAAATTCACAAATGTTAATGCATGTTTATCTTATTATTTCATTTATATCGTTTGCAAGAAATACAAGGTTTCCATCCCATATTCCTTCAAAATCTTTCCCTTCCCAAATTTCTTCGCTAAACCCTAATATCCTTCATGTTCCCACAAACCCTAAATTGCCCTTCTCCTTCCCACAGCAAGCAAATTACATGGACCTGTAGCAAGAAAATAAAACAAAAAGAATAAAAAATATATATATAAAAATTGATATGAAAAGAAAAATAAAAATAAAATGCCAAAATGACCCAAATATGAAAAACAAAGATATTATTGGGTATAAAAAAGGAAGGCCAGGGTTTTGCAGACTTCATTGTGGATTCTTGTGGATTATTATGTTGATGGTGTGTTTCCTACGGTTATTGTAAGTGTGTTTATGTGTTCCATTTCTTAATCTCTTGCTGCTATTTAAACAAAAGAAGTGATAAAGTTTGAATTCATGCATGCCATGCTCAGCTTTCAATTTTGTTTAAAATTTATGTTTTCCACTGTCTAGAGAGGATTCGAATTCATTGTTCGCCCTCTTTAGCCTCTCTTCTTTCTTCCTTGATCATCTCTTTCAGCTAAAGGCATCAGCATAAACTCCTACCTTGCCCCAAAGACCCACTTGCAAAAACTGAGCTCAATCCTCGCACCCTGAATTGCACTCCCTCCAATTGCCACCAAAAAACCCAAAAACTCTAAACCAATCCCCCTTATCACTTTACTAGCCTAAAATCCTTATTTCTAATTGGTCAACTCATCCTACTGACAAAATCCACCAATTTTTGACCCGAGAGAGCCTTCTCATACCTTGTAGGGCTAGCTACGAGGTGAAATGGTTTGATGTAGCTTTGAGGTTTGTCTATCTCAGCCTAGGTGAAATCTCAAGTGCTAACACTTACTAATAAAATAGATGGCATAGGGAAATTTCTCCTCTTCCTTACCTAAGGCTGCTCCTATGGCTTTGTGTCAAGCATGAGCATGAATATGAAAAGGGAGGGACCAGTTTGGGCCTCTAAGGATTTGTGCAGTGGTTAACTTACCCTTTAGGATATCTAAGGCCTCTTGACAGCTCTTTAACCATATAAACTCAGAATCTTTGGCCAACAACCCAAACAAAGGAGAGGCTGACTTGCTGAAGTCCTTTATGAACCTCTAGCAGTATCCAGCTAATCCTAAGAAACTCCTGACATCTCTCTGCTTTTGTGGAGGTGGGACCCTTTGGATGATTGCTATCTTGTTTGGGTCCACCTGCAGTCGTTGCTGAGATATTGAATGACCTAGTACAATCCCTTCAGTCATTAAGAATTCATATTTTTCTGGACTGAAAGACAGATTCATTTCAATGTGTTTTTCAAATACCTTGCCTAGGTTAGTCAGGGCTTCTTGGAAGTCACAACCATAAGGTTTAAAATCATCCATATAGATTTCCACAGCATCATGTACTAATTCAGCAAAAATACTCAAGACTGCACTCTTGAAGGTGGCAAGAGCATTGCATAGGCTAAAAGGAAGTAACTTATAGGCAAACGTACCCCAAGGATAGGTGAATTTGGTCTTATCTTAGTGATGAGCCTAGGTATTGTAGCAAGAATGTTGCAACTCCCAGGGCTACCAGCTTCACTTATCAACCTGGGGTTCGTACAAACTTGGAGGTGACAATGCTATATGCACAAGTAGAAGTGAAAGTGTTGACCTGTTGTCACTGCTCATTTGGCAAGAGACCCCAGGGGTTCCAAGCCAGACTTCTATAGGGTTAGAAGAAGCTTGATTTTGATGGAAGAAGAGAAAATCTATTCTAAGGGAGAGCTACTCTACTGCAGTAATGAAGAAAGCAATCATGTAATGCTAAACTCACACCAGACCCTAGCTAACCAATTAAACAACTATGCTAAGCAGAATTACTAGATCAATCACTAATCTAATGCTAATTCTCTAAGTTACAGAAGTAAAAGCATCAAAACTAGACTAAGAGGTAAGCAAAGGAAACTAAGCTAAGTCTCTGTTTAAGTGGAAGAGCAGTTGGAGATCAAAATTTCTCAAAAGAGGACGTAATGAGCAACAATGCATAAGGGTCGTTGGATCAGGTGGGTGAAAGGTAAATGAATGGCTGAGATCAGATCGCAAGAGGGTACATAGATAGATGGGCAAACAGGATGAACGGTGGAGATTATGTCGCGGCGGTTGAGTGAATAGATGAATGAACAGGGTTAATAGTAGATGGACGGCTGAGATTATATCATGGAGGCTAAGTCAAGAGATGGATGGACATGATTAATCGGAAGATGGATGGTGCAGATTAAACCACAGGAAAAATAAACATGTGGGAATGGTTGCGGGTTTGCAGAGGTTGTAAGCTATATATCGCGCACCCTCAAAGATGTAAGCAGTTTTTTAAAACTTTGCGGATAACGGTCACGCAAGTGTCCGCGAGATTGCGCGACAGCTGTTGGATCAGGCGGGGTTAATCAATGATGGAGATCAACCAAGCTAGTTGGCAATTGAGTGAAGCAACATCCGTCAGATCAAGACAAGGAAGATTGATGGCCAGGATTTAAAGTGCATAAAGTCAACGTTGAAAATTAATTGGGTGGTGATTGGTCAGGTTTTGATGTGTAAGGTAATCTACGGGTAAAAACCATTTAAATGTGAATTAACTTCTTCTGCCTAAGTATTTCATGCTAAGGGAGAATGAAAGGGATATGGGGGAGATCAAATGATAGGAAGAGAGTGAAGGAGTAGATGATCATGAAAGGAACAAAGTAACAATGTAATGAACCCAGTGACTGCGTTAAACAACAAACTCCCTGTGAAAACCAAAACCCTGTGCTTTTTTGGGGTTGTCATAGGGTTTCTTCCTCACGTCATGGTCCCAGAGGGAGGAGGTGAGGCTGAGACACCTGTGGGCAACCATGTGGATCTCTTCTTTGCTAGCCTGCTAATTGAATGAAAGCATAAATGAATCAAACTGAAACACAACTAATCTAATCTACACTATTGTAATGAGACTGCAACTACTTAAAAAAATAAACAGTTAAACAATAACCCTCTGTAATGGAAATGCAGCTACTTAAACAAATAACTAGTTAAACCATGAATCATCTACTATATATTGTGGTGATGCAAATGCAACTACTTAAGAAAATAAAAAACTAAAGCTTGAAACTATGCTAGTGTTGTAATGGAAATGAACTACTTAAGCCATGAATATGTACTACTATTGTAATGAAAATGCATCTAACTAATAAAATGAATAGAAAATAGGAATCTATGCTAGCATATCAACACAATAAAGAGGAGCTTTAGCTGCTAGGGTCGGGCCCTAACCCAAGAGCTTCAGCCCTTTGAGTTAACTCAGTGTTGGCTCAAAACAAAACTCATCTTCATTATAAATCAAAAATTGTTACAAGACTTGCATCTTGAAAACAAAGTGGAGTTCTATAGTGGGAAGTCTGAATTCTTTCTAACCCTTGGCAACTAACTGTTAACTAAAAAAACTGAGGTCCTAAGCCTCTCTTCTTATACGTTTGAAGTCTCCAATGACTTCCTTCAAAATCAGGGAGGCGCAACTCCCAATTTAATGATAAACTGGTTCTTTCCCTGTCACTAGCTCGGCTGCCCTCTAGTAGGGAGGCTTGGCTCCCAGCTCAAGGTAAACTCGTACTTTCATTTGCTTGGTTGCCTTCTAGTACACCTGATTTGGCTATTTTCACCTTCACTTTCTTGGTTGTTTGTACTTTCAACTGATGGAGGGACATTTAAATGGAGGAGTAGTAAATGAGGGAGATTTACCTCCTATAAGTCCTCTCCCTTGTCCCATTCAAGTTTTTACCAAGGTATTTACCATAGTTCCTTGCTTTTATCTTTTATCCCTGCATTTTCCTTGCTTTTAATCTTTATTCTTGCATTACATTCACATTATACCACAAAGAAAAATATCCAACTCTACTCATCTCATAAACAAATTATAATCAAAAGTATGCAATAAGTTGTGAGAATATTTGGTTTGACTAAGCTAGGAGGTGAATTAAGGTCAATTAAGGCCCATATAATTACTCAATGATTAGTCTCATCATCACCCCCATACTGAAAGTGTTGCTCATCCTCTAAGCAACTTAGTGGCTTTAGTAGCCTCTCTGACCTCTCATGCTTATGTTGTGGTCTCTATTTCTTCTTTATAGAAGCATGCTTTCCTTTCTACTTCTTCCCACTCATATTCTCTGATCTTCAAGCTATGTGGCAGTGTTTTCCATTTCCTTATGCATGCATGTACATTATCATTTCTTAGCAGCCTAAATATGTCCTCAAAATGTGAACTTGCTTGCCCTTGAGCAGTAAGATATCGAGGTGCCAGCTGAGGATTATTTACGGTTAGATTATGGGTGTTGATTAGGGCCATTGGATTTTATTGTTCAATTGCTTCTCTATCCCTAAAGCCACTAAGCTCTTTTGTTTCTTGTTGCTCTTTCCTCAAAGTAGCTCTTGTTTTCAAATGTAGAGGGGTTTGTCTCCTTCTTTCCCTTTTTTTCTTGACTGGTGTCATGAGAGAAGTGATGGTAGCTGCTGTCTTACTCAGGGACCTCTGGAGACACCCTAGGTGACTCCTCCTTTCGTTCTTCTCCTTCTATTTCAATGCCTTCTTCCTCCCTATTTTTTTCTTTTCATCTCTATCAATTTCTTGCTTCATCTCCTCCTCTATTTCAATGCCTTATTTTTCTTCTATTTTAGCATCATCCTCTGTATTAGTTCCTTCTTCATCCATCTCACCCCCATCTAGCTTTGTATCTTCTTCTTCTTGTTTTGCCTCCTCCTTACTGACAGAAGGACTAAAATCATAGATCAGGGTTTTGATGTTATCCTCTACTGGTAAGTCTCAGAAGGCTAACCATGTTATAGGTATCTTGAGGTTTTGGAGGGAATACTCAATGAGGATTATGGTCAACCCATGGGGAACTAAATATTGGGAATTTCCTATATTTTCTTTGCTACTAGAGTCCATGAGTGATTGCATCAGAAAATAGGGTATGCTAAGTCTTTAGTGAACTGGTGTTTCTACCCCAAATATTAATTCTTCAAGCTCTCTAAAATGGTAGCCATAAATGACATTATATCTAGCCTCACATGAGATATACTTGATGAGCATCTTTCTTGTGAGGCCTGAGGATGAAATAAGCAAATTCTTTGAGAAAAATAGAGTTTCCTATGTATGTAATCCACTAACTTTCTAAAGGAAAGTGGCCACCTTTTTACTTACAAACCAACTACCTCTTAACCTTTACAACTTTTGATCAAATGATGTATATGAGTGAGTGAATAGGATACTTACTTGTGGCCTTAATGCGCACTATAGTTGTCAAATATTAGAGGTGTTGTTGATGGTCATTATTCTTCCTCCTATGTTGTCTGTTGATGGTTTCTTGACTGCAGATATGATGCTTTTGCTACTACTGTTGTACGGTGATCTTTCTTCCTCCTCTGTTGTCTACTGATGGTGTCTATGATTGTAGATCTACTGTTGCATAATGGACAAAGGAAATAGGAGTGTGTGTGGATGTAAGGATGATGGTAATGGATGAGGTGAGGGGTTAGATCATGTCTAGAATGAATTTTGGGGATCTAACCAATCTACCAGTTAGGGGATCCTATAGAAAACAAAATTTTCACCTGAATTGGAGCAATGAAGTGAAAAGTAGTGGAATTTATGGAGGGATGCATGGTGAGGAGTGGAGAAGATGAACATATGTGAGGCAGGGCTCCCTTTGGATCTTCTCTTTTCTCCCTGATTTTCTTTCTCATCCTCTTGCAAATAACAATTATGTTTTTTTCTTATATATATATATATATATATATATATATATTAAACACCTACGCTACCTTAGAGAGGTTTTCATCCTAGATATTTGCCTTGGGTGCCTCAAGGAAGTTTTTCACCCAGGGATCTTCTGTTTCTTTCCATTTTTCTCCTCCTTGGGCTGCCTCATGGAGGTTTTCAACCCAAAGATGGGACTCAGGTGCCTCATCGAGGTTTTCACCTAAATCCTTATTCTATTTTCTTTATTTTCAATGAACTTATGAGGGAGGAGCTAAAACATTCTCCACCATCATCACTATCTTATCGATATTGTCAATGATCTTGTTTAGATAAAGGCCTCTTATACATTTTCAATTTGTGTCCATTAACTAGTAATGGAATTGCTTCTTCATCGATAGTTCTGATTTGCACTGAACCATTGTCATGGCATCTTTCCACCACATAAGTTCGAAGCCATCTTGTCCTTAGCTTACCCTTGAAGTCTTTATACCTGGAGTTATATAACAATTCCCAGTTTCCTTCTTGAAATTGCTTCTACTTAATATACTTGTTGATGAGCCCCATAAATGGGTAACTATATGGGCTCATTCTGCCTATTATTTTCATTTAATCCACCATTCTCAATAGTTTTGTGCATGTTTTTGAATATATTGATGTAAATTGAGTGAATGGGGATAGTTACTTTGCCACAGTCTAATGAGTGTTTATTGCATATTCTTGGACAATTTTGGATAAGGACCAGGAATTTATGAGCAGAATGGCACCCAAACTCAAGGAAATATGGCTAATGACTTATAGGAAGGGTGTCTTCTTCATTAATAACCCCTTCCTCGAGTTCTCCATCAGCAATTCGGAGTACAAAAGCCACCACATCGATGATTCCAAGGGGCAGTCGAGCAAGTCAAGTAGGGCTGCTATTATCTCTAGTTTTAGGAAATAGAGTTCCTTAAGTTTAGGAGGAATGTTGGGAGTCCTCACTTGTATAAATAAGGAGGCTTCAAGCCTCAGTAGGTTGGCCATTTGATAGTCTATTTTCGCACTTTTGCGCAGCCTTGTACTCAGCTCATTTTCGAGCTCCTTTTGAAGACAGTTTTGTGATGTAACAGATATATTTTTTATCAATGAAGATGAATCTAGTTTTGAACCAGCATTGATCTTTTCTAGAGGGTTGAAGCTCTTGGGTTAGGGCCCAACCCAAGTTTCCCAGCACCTCCTTTGTGTATTTATATGTTTTTTTCCTTGCATTCATAGGATAATTTATGTTGTTTAGGTTAAATCTTGCTTTGGTAAAATAGGTTGCTTTTGATGGTTAAAATAGTTGCTCTTGCTTCAAGTTGCTCAAGTAGTTTTCTATAGTAACATAGAAAGATCCAAAAGGCTACCAATAGGTCTAGACCTCCTTTCTCGCTCCTTGGGACCATGATTTGAGGTCAAGGCAATACTGCTGCCACCAAAACACAGTTTTTGCCCTTTATGCAATTGCTAGTGTGATGTTTGAGTTGAAAAAGTAGATATTAGTTTGGATTCACATGCTTAGATCCTTTCTTGTTGATTTACCATGTCTTTCTCACATAATTTTCTATTCATAAGTTCTTTTCAACAAGTCTTTGTTTTTAGGTCATATTTTAGGTCAAAATAGACAAACTCTGTTTTTTCGGTTCTTTCTTAGGTCAGTTTTGGGAAGTAAGTGTGCAGCTCACTTGTAGAACACTCCAGTTTATCATTCCTCCATAGCACAACCTATACCAGTTCATCTCTCAATATTTCCCCACTCATTCGCCTCATTTCGCTAATCTGCCTTATTTTTTGCATTTTTGTACAAAGTTGCTTTCTTCCCCTTTAAACAAATCCAACCCTCTCTTTCGTTCATGATCTTCATTGATAGAGTCCTAGACCCTTCAACACCTTCATCCAGCCTTCATTTCCCTTTTCCCACCATTTTTCCACCTTCAAACCTCCAAAAACCACTTTCGGCCTCCTCATGTAGATCCTCCTGTAGAACCTCCTATAGATCCCCTCCAGCCTCCTGCAGAAGTTCACGAGAGCAATTTTTCGAAGTCTGATCACAATGGAAGTCTAGAAGGGTATGAGGGACTTCTTAGGACCTCTCCACACCTTCCTCATCTTTAGCAAAAGCCAACTCCATCCTCCATTGCCACCAAACCTCTGCACAATCACAATCAGTCAAACCAAAAGCATAATAATTCCATATAAAAATACCCAAAAAGTACAAAAAGATGATTTTTTCCCATCTCTTTTCAAAAGTAGCTTGAATAAATGAAATTTACCTTTTTAGAAGTTAATGGAACCCATTTCAGTAGTTTCCATCTCTTTTCTTACACAACTAGGGTTTGCTAGGGTTTGTGTTTCATTTCACTTTTCCTTCCCTTTCTACAAGTAGAATAGCCTCTATAGAGCTAGCTTTCTTCCATCACAGTAAAATTTTCTTCTAAGAACTCATAGAAGTTGGCTTAAGCTCCTAGCAAACTTGTGATAGCTGATCAAGTGATAGCCTACAGTGAGAGCTAGTACTTGTGCATACAACACCGTTTCTTCCAAGTTTGTTACGAACTACCGAGTTGATAAAAGTAGAGAAGAAATCCCCAGGAGTTGCAGCATTATTGATGCAATACTGGAGCTCACCACTCTTTTTGGAACTTTTTCCGGGGAAGTGTCAAAGTATTTGTGATTCCTGCTTTTCTTCTATTTTCTATTGCAACATTCTGCTAAGTAGTTTATTTCAGCAAGAGCAGATTAGAAATTTCCTGCTTTCATTTCAATTCTGCAATTTCATTTCAACAAGCATAGATTAGACAATTCTTTCTTTCATTTCAATTCTACAATTTCATTTCAGCAAGCATAGATTAGACATTTTCTGCTTTCATTTCAATTCTACAATTTTGATTTCAGCAAAGTAGATTCATCTCAGTTAGTTGCAATTGTTGTTCAATCCATTTCATTTTTTGTAGGTACAAGTAGAAAAAGAAACAAACAATCACCCAAAAAAGAAGATTTCCTTTCATGCCTTATAGGAACATAGATAATTCAAGAAAATTCCTATCCAACACCCCCCCCCCCACATCACTGAGTCACCCTTCTCTCTTCTTTGGTGGTAGTGATCTAGAAGAACCTAGAGGTGAACCTCCAGAGATATACGAAGATCCTATAACAAAAGAAGAGCAAGAAACCATTCCTCCTGAGACCATGGCTAAAAACAAAAACGTTAGTGGAAATGGGGAAAGAATAGAAGGTGTCTTTCCTATCCGAGAGACAAATGGGGACACAAAAATGAAAAACATAAGTTCTTTAGCCTTAACTCACTTCCATGGACTGACTACCAAAGGTCCTGATACCTTCTTGTTTGAATTTTTTGTTCTTTATCGAACCTATGACTATGCAGAAGATGAGCAGAAGTTGAAACTATTCCCTTCTGCCCTCAAGGATGCAGCCTTACACTATTTCATGGGGTTACCTGGAAACTGTATCACAACTTGGGCTCAGATGCAGCAAGCCTTTAACGACAAATACCAGGACTACTGTAGGTCAAAGGATATTAAGGAAGAGATCTTCCAAATGACCATGGGTAGTGATGAATCTTTAGAAGACTATGAAGAGAGGTTTCAACTCAGTTATAAAAGGGCCAAGTGCACACTTGACCCTAAATCTATGAAGTTAGTACTACTCAGAGGGGTCCCTGAAGACCTTCCAGATACCCTCCATTTGCTGGCTGGGGGAGACATCTACCAACTAGCTTATGATGACATAAAGACTGTGTTTAGAAACCATTCCAGGTCAGCTAGAAAGAGAGGTAGGGGAATTCAACCTTTAGCCAGTACATCCTCATCCAGTTCATCCCTTAGAAACGAACTTGAGAATCGACTAGAAGATTTCAAGAGCAAGGTGAGGTAGACTCTTTCCATGCAAATGGATACCTCGCATATCAAAAGGAAACAAGAGGAAGCCGAGAGGGCTTTGGCCATTTTTTGTCCCAGGTGCACTAGAAAGCATCCTAGGAACAAATGTCCATTGCACTCTATAGAAGTTTGTTTAGTTTGTGAAGAAGACCATCCTACGAATCAATGCCCTTCCTTACCCAGAATCAGAGTTTCATATCAGGGGGCTGAAGGAACCACTGAACCACTCTATTTCATGAACCAAAGGAGGCCACTTGGACCCAGAACTTACTAGCAGGGAATGCCAGGGACATCCCAGAGCTATTACAACCCCAATAAAACCACTTCCATGCCTTCTTGGGGACCCCCTACTCATCCTTCCTGGTCCACACCCCCTCCTTGGTCATATCCTCCTCAATTTACAGGCTCCTCCAGTTGCTCATTCGTTTCATCCTTATGCTCAGCCACAGCCTCAGTGGAATGCACCTCATTAGGGGTGGAGGCCCCAGTATAACTCTCCTCCCACTTTTTTGTGTCCACCACCTGGTCAACGACAACGATTACCTCCTGCTCCTCCAAGACAACCATAGATACTTGCTCAACCGAACCCGAACCCCAACAACGGATAGGCCCAATAGGTATATAGTGGAGAAACATCATGCCCAACCTATGCTGTGGATATTTAGGAGATTGGCCTATGATTTGGGAAGGTTCTCCTAGACAGCCAACCTCCTCCCAAGGAGGATGAGGAAGAAAAATAGGAAAGTGAACCAAAAGTCATTCCACCCTTTCCTGAGAGACTAACTGGAACCACACAACAGACCCTAGAAGAAACTGAACTTCTGGGAGAACTGAAACAGTTATGTGTAAAAATACCACTTCTCCAAGCCATAAAGGATGTGCCTATATACAACAAGATGATCAAGGAGAAGTGCTTCAGGCACCCAGGCAGGCACAAGAGAGATGCCACAACTGTTAATGTCATATGACAACTGCCCGACCTAATGTTGGGGTAGGTAATATATCCAAAATATCTAGACCCTGGGAGTCCTATAGTCGATGTCCACATCAATGCTACCATAATCCTCCATACCTTGATTGATCTAGGGGTTGTCATTAATGTGATGACCAGGGACACTATGCCCAAACTCAACCTTCATGGTTCCCTAAGAAAGACCTCAACAGTACTGCAGTTAGCAGACCGCTCCACCATGACCCCTGAGGGGATTGTGGAAGATGTCATGGTCTCTATTGATTCCTGGGAGTACCCCGCCGATTTCCTAGTTCTCCAACCAAAAGTAAAGTTCACTGGGTATCCTCTCATCCTGGGAAGACCTTGGTTGGCTATTGCAGATGCCTACATCAGCTGTTGAGCTGGGAACATGACAATCAAGAATGGGCATATGTCCAAATAGCTAGTCCTATATCCTCCTGCCCAACCTCTGCTAGAACATGATTTACCTCTCTTGTTGCAGGAGGAATATGAGGATGAAGTCTATTCCTATTCCACACCATTGTGTACATTAGATGCTACCATGTGGGGTCCACAAACCGAGGATGATATTTTCGAGAACTTGATTCAGAATCCAACCCCCTGTGTGTTGCCCTTAGAAGAGCTGGTGGAAGAAACCCAAGCCAATACTTTAGTTGATCTCTCTGTGGCTAATCCAACCTCTCTCTTTGTTAAGAATGTGGAATTTGGCCCAGAAAAAACCTTGAAGATCAACTCATCCCTATCCACCTCTCAGGAGAAAGAATTATGTAGCTTGTTGAACAATCACTTGGATGCTTTTGCTTGGCGCTATAAGGAGATGAAGGGAGTCCACCCTTCATTCTGTACTCGTCACATTTATATTAAAGAAGATTGTAAACCAATCAGGCAGCCCCAAAGGAGGATGAATATGGCCCTCAAGGACATTTTCAAAGAATAACTTCAAAATTTGTTGGACACAAGATTTATCTACCCCATCTCTGACAGCGAATGGGTTTCTCCTTTGGTGCCAGTGCCAAAGAAAAATAGGAAGTGGAGAATTTTTGTAAATTATTAGGAACTAAACAAGGCCACCAAGAAGGACCATTTCCCTTTTCCTTTCATAGATCAAGTGTTAGATGGCTTGGTAGGGAAGAATTTCTTCTCCTTACTATATGGGTTTAGCGATTAGAACTAGATCCAAATCAGCTCAGAAGACCAAGATAAGACCACTTTCACTTGTCCATGGAGTACCTTTGCCTGCTGATTCCTTCCTTTTTGGGTTGTGCAATGCTCCCGCCACTTTCTAGAGAGCAGTCTCGAGAATATTTGCTGAACTAGTTCATGATTCAGTGGAAATATATATGGATGACTTTACCCTTTATGGTTCTAACTTCCAGGAAGCTTTGACTAACCTGGGGAAAGTTTTAGTGAAGTGTTTTGAAATGAACCTGTTTCTTAGTCCTGAAAAATGCAAATTCTTGATGACTGAAGGGATCGTGGTACAAGTGGATCGTCATACAATTTCTCAGCAAAGATTACAAGTGGATCCCAACAAGATTGCTATCATCCAAAGGGTCCCACCTCCTCAAAAGGTAAGAGATGTTAGAAGTTTTCTAGGCTTAACAGGGTATTATAGAAGATTCATTAAGGATTTTAGTAAGCTAGCCTCTCCATTGTTTGATCTTTTGGGAAAATATGTTGAGTTCATATGGACTGACAACTGTCAAGAGGCTCTGCATGCCTTGAAAAGTAAGCTGGTAATTGCCCCAATCTTGAGAGGTCCAAACTGGGCCCTACCTTTCCACATTCACACAGATGCCTCGAACAAAGTGATAGGAGCAGCCTTAGGGAAAATTGAAGAGAACTTGACATATGCCATATACTTTGTTAGTAAAAACCTATCCAATGCAGAATTAAACTACGCTGTGACTGAAAAGGAGTTCCTAGCTGTAGTCCATTCCCTAAACAAGTTCAGATACTACATCACCGACTATCAAACATTCGTACACGCTAATCATGCTACAATTAGGTATTTGATGAATAAACCTGATGTAAATGCTTATATCATTAGATGGTTACTTTTATTGCAGAAATTTGATTTGACAATTGTTGATAAGCTAGGTAAGGAAAATGTTGTTGTTGATTTTCTGTCTAGACTAGATCTGCTTGCAAATGAAGAAGGAATGGTGGATGATCAAATGCCAAATGAACACCTATTTGCTATTTCAGTACTCTCTCCATGGTTTGTTAATATAACAAATTATTTGGTTTCAGCACAATTTCCACCACACCTGTCCTTAAAAGAGAAGAGCAAGATCATGAGGAAAAGTGCCCCATTCACTTGGATTTGGAGCAATATTTTTAAACATGGCCCATATCAGATTTTGAGGCAATGTGTTAGGGAGGAGGAAGTTTTTGACATCCTCCTAACCTGTCATGATGGGCCCTGTGGGGGCCACTTTGCAGCAAAGCGGACTGCCTTCAAAATTTTGCAAGCAGGTTACTATTGTTCCACTCTTCATCAAGATGTTAGGAGATATATCAACCGATGTGACCGATGTCAAAGGATGAGAAAACCTACTCCAAGGGATGAGATGCCCCTGCAACCTCAAGTGACTTTCGAGCCATTTGAGAAGTGGGGCATGGACTTTGTGGGTCATATCAACTCTCCTTCAAAATAGAAATCCTAAATCATTGTGTGTATTGATTACATGACAAAATGGGTAGAAACAAAGGTGATCAAGGCATAAACAAAAGAAAAAGTAGTTGAGCTCTTGAGGGAAAATATCTTCTACAAGTTTGGCTATCCAAGGGAGTCAGTCACTGATCAAGGGAGTTATTTCACCTCCAATTTGGTTGAAGACCTACTCACACACCACAAGATTAAGCACATAACTTCCACCCCCTATCATCCACAAGCAAATGGGTAGGTGGAAGTCACTAATGGAGCTTTGGAAGGGATTTTGACAAAGGTAGTGAGCAGCAGTAAAAAAGGTTGGGCAAATTGATTGGTTGAGGCCATCTAGGCCTATAACACCACCTGGAAGACCACCACAGGGTTTACACCCTATGAGCTGGTCTATGGGAAAAAGGCTCTACTGTCAATAGAAATTTAATATAACACATTAAGGATGGCAGCTCAGCTAGACCTAGATCTCAACCATGCACAAAAGGAAATATTACTTCAGTTAAATGGATTGCATGAACAAAGAATGCAAGCCCTAGTCCACTCAGAGGTAGTCCAACTTCAAAGAAAAATATGGCATCATAGACACCTCAAAGAAAAACAATTCCAGCAAGGAGATTGGGCACTAATGTATGATTCAATACATAAAGATTTCAAGGGAAAACTGAGGACAAGATGGTTGGGACCATATACAGTAGAAAAATGCAATGATAATGGTTCAGTCCTTATCTAGACCATAGACGAAGAAGCCATCCCCATTCTTGTCAATGGGCATAGATTGAAGATCTACATGAAGCCCCTTTCCAAGCAAGAGTTCATTGAGAATATGGGAAAAATAGTGTTGGTAGTGGAGCAGGTCCCTGTCTCCACTCCACCCACACCCTGAGCAAACAAAAAAAAACAAAAAACAGAGAAAAAACAAAAAACAAAAAAGGAATAAAATATCCCTCGGTGAAAACCTCTTGGAGGTGCCTAGGGCGGGCAATGAGGATGAAAACCTCCTAGGCATGCCCCAGCTGTCTCAGAAAAAAAGAGGAAAAAAAAAACCTAACTTCTTTTGAATAAATTGCAGGTTGGAGAAGGGTCACACAAGAGGAAAAGACATGGCCAGGCTGCATACACCTTTCATAGTCCATCCCTCCATCGTCGTTATCCTTTCCCAAGCCTTGGTCTCATTTGTGCTGAAAATTTCACATCCTACAGGAAACTCTGTGTATTCTACAAGAGGCTCTTATAGAAATCACAGAGAGGCCAAAATCAAGTGCAGAGAAGAACTCGAGGGCTGAAAATTTGTCTAGAAGGCCTGTGAACCTCCCTACCACTATCCATCTACCTAACTCTCCATTCCATCCCTGCACACCCACAGTTCCACTCGTTTTTTCTCTCCCTGCACATATAAATACAAAAATTCTATTTCTTTCATTCTGTAAATACAAAAAATATTGACAAATAAAGTAGTAGTGTTCCTTTCTTATTCCTACCTGATACCTTCCAGCTGCAATTTCTTTTCATTCAAGACCTTCTTCAGCAGTATTTTTAGCCCCTACTCAAGCATCAGCCTAAATTTCAGAAGGAGAAGCAACTATAGGAAATCCTCCAGGATTCTTATAGTAGATGATCCCTTTGAAAACCAAACTCCAGAGACAGTGTCAGTGCAACAAGATGTATGAATCATGCAAGGATTAGAGCTTGATTGAGAAATCACTAGCATAAGCCAAAGGCTGAGCATGCAGAGCAGCAGCAGCAACAACAACAAGGAAATAAAGCACCAAGGTCTGAAGCATGCAAAACACAATAGCGATTAGAATGTAAGTGGCTAAACCTATTCCAGCAACAAGGAAATAAAGCGCCAAGGTTTGAAGCATGCAGAACACATCAAATTAGCAGGTAAGTGGCTAAACCTATTTCTTGATCACATGAATATTATTTACAAATTGCATGAACTATGGGAATGGTCACAATTAAATGGAATCGGTGGCCAGCTGACTGGCCACCCTAGTTCAGTTCACACACCCTCGTGGAGTCCAAATGAGCCTTGTCCAGTTCAAACCGTAGATCAGATACACAATCAGCACGTGTGGCCCGTCAACTCGGAAAGAAAAAACTCACAACCGGTAGTGGTGGTGGCACATAATGGGATGAGGGAGGTGATGGCAGTCAGGCGACATGCAGAACCATAATTACATTGGAGTAGGACCAGTGGTCCGATGGGGATAACATACCCATCCGGCCACCTCACCTCCTCACCGTGGATTACACCATCAGTTAAGTATAGTGTGGTCTAAGCCTCCACCACCCTTTGTTTCATTCTCATTCATGAAGTTCTTGACCACAGTACTCACCTACCACCTTCAGAACAGTGAACCAGTCATTTTCTGCCAGTTTTTCAAAACCCTCCTGCCTATCAGCTCTATAGGAGCACTATTGCATTCTATAGGAGCAGGAACACCGTCTACAGGAGGCTTTCTACAGGAAGGCCAGAGAGAAACTCTGTAGTAGAAAAAGTTTGAATTTTTGTCAAATTCGAGCTTGAAAAGAGGTAGGCTTGGGAAACCGCTCTGCATATGATATATTTATATAAGGTGGTGGATTAAAAATATAGCATTGGGCTGAGAAAAAGAAAGGAAAGTGAAGCTTAAAAGTCTACCTGTATTTTTCTGAGTTCTACACAGTCTCTCCATTTCCTTCTTTGCATTCAAAATCTGTCTTTTGTCTTCCTCACATTCTTATGAAAAAACGAGTTTGCAAGTCTGTCTACTCTCTGAAGAAAAAAACACTACTTTATACATTCTCTATTCTGTCAAAGTCTTGATTATTTTTTCAAAAACCCGAGAAGCAAATTCAAGTTAAGAATAGTTTGAAGAGGGAAGAACTGCAAATTGATGTTGTAAAGAAGAAGCACATGGGAAATTCCTCCTACAGTTTTAGAAAAACAAAACTCAGTTGTCCCTTTGTTTCTGGTTTTGGAAATTGTTTTTTTCCTCACCTGAGCACTTTCAGAAACCACTAAACGCCATGCCACGAGGTTTTATGAGAAAGGAGCCTTTGAACTCCAACAAATTGCATGAGAACCCTGAGGTGGTGGCCCTCTTCACCAGGGAAAACTGGATGTCTTTCTTTGAGAGAATTCATGGACATGATGAGGAGGTGACTGAAGAATTTTTTATTTCCTTAAGACCCCACTCCAAAACACATGCTACAGTGAGTTTCAGGGTTTTGAACCTAGATCTTACACCATAGTTTATCAGCATAATCACAAGTCTTCCACTTGGGCTCCCTTGGATCAAAGAGGAAAAATCGTTGGGACAAGTTGTTAAAAAGACATTCTTTCAGCCTGATGAACATCCTGTAGAGGATAATAATGGGGTCAGAAGGACAAGCTTACCTCCTCCATGGAGTGAAGTCAGCTACCAAATCATGAAATACATCACTTGTGAAGGAAGATTCAGTATAGTTTATGAATATCACTTCAGGTTGTTGCATGAATTGAGATATGGGATGGACCTACCTGTAGCTAGGAAACTCAGACTCCCATATTTCCTCCTCTAGTATTTGATAAAATATGGCACCAAGTTGAATGCAGGGGCTTCAGATCAGGTGGCTCACCATGGCCTCATTAAATTATTGGTGGAAAATTCCCTACACACATACACCATCCCCATATCTTGGGAAATTTTCAGGAATATGTCTAGAGGAGATGACATCAAAACTTTGACTGAGGACATTAGCACATCTGGCAGTGAGGAGGAGGAGTAGAAAGAGACAATTGAGATGGAAATTCATGAGGAGGCACAAAATACTCAACCAGAAGAAGAAATAGAGGAGAAGTAGAAGGAAGAGGAAAAACTTGACAAAACCCCTGCTGAGCCTAAGGGAAAAAAGAAAGCAGCCTTAAAAACATAGAAGAGGAAGAGGACAAAGGCTGAGAAGAAAAATCCCAAGAAAGCTCAGAAAAATACTACCATAGGAAAGGTAGGGACTCAAGAAGATAAGGAGAAAACACCACTAGAGGCAGCAAAGACAAAAGTAAAAACAGCAAACATAGGAAAAACTGCAGGAGATGAAGGAGAAGAACAGCAAGAAGAAACATCCCCTGAAACACTGGTAAGGGAAGCAGCAGTTGTGCTTGCTACATTGAGCACTCCAACTAGGCAAAATGGCAAGAGAAAAAGATAGACATCTATGTATTTCAAAGCTCAGAGGAGCACCAGGATTAAGGTAGGAAAGCCCCAGCCACCATCAAAAGAACCCATAATCATTGAGGATGCACCTACTGAGAAAAAGGAGGAATCTCCCTCCAAAATATCTATCACCTATGAGAGAGGGAGTCCCAAAACCTCCACCTCGAAGGAAAGAATCGAATTGATGGACTCCAAGGCAGTCCTACAGGAAGCTCAAACTTCTCTATAGGAGACACTGGCCAAGATGAATGAAACTAAACAATTGGAAAAGAAGGCAGCAGAACAGTCACAAGAGGAAGGTAAGGCAAAATAAATACTTGAGCCAAGCCCTTAGCCTAATTTAGGCTCATATTACAATATTCTAGAAGGTGGGAAGATCATCCCACAAAAATTCGCTATGCCTCTTTTCTTTGAATTAGAAAAAGAAAGGGTTAGAACCCACACCTAGATGCAGATTGCTAAATCTAAAGGAGTGGAAGATATAGGGCACCTAGAAGACAAGTTGAGAGAGTTGAGAAGGGAGTTGGGCATGGTAAGGAACATAGAGAGAATTAGAAAAGCCCAACTACAGGAAGAAAATGAACTGTTGAAAAAGCAATTACAGGAATGGGAAACTCAAGGGGGAGACAAGTTGCCAATTTTTTAAGGACAGAAACAACAAGAAGGTCCCCTAGCAGATAATGAAGCAGTAGATAAACAACAGCAAGAGGAAGAGCCACATACCAATGTTGAAATGCTGATGAAACAACAACAAGGAAAAGAATCTCAGGTAGCAACTAAAGTGCTGATTTTGAAACATCAGTTGCAGGAAAAGGAAGCCCAGATTGCCTACATGGCCAGCTAGGCAATGGAGGCCTTGAAGTGCAGAAAACAAGCTAGATCCTATGCACTATATCTCAAAGACCAATGGCTCCAATTCCAGATCAAAACATTGGCCCAGAGGAGCACAATCCCATTCATAAATTATGATCAGTTTATGCATTTATGTGATAATAGTTCAGCCGAGGATAGAGCCAAATTAGCAAAATTTTACCTCCATAATATGGCACTACCAGACATGAACTTATGGGATCCAAATGCTACACTAGGAGACCTACAGCTCATGGCTATGGCTTCTTGGTTGAGCCATGAAGAAAAGAGGGTAGTAGAAATTCAAAAGATCATAACAAAGGAGCTAAGTGAACCCCTCATGATAAGGGCAGAACCCGAAAACCCCTTAGCTCTCATTTATGCCCATTAACACCTTGTAGACAATCCTGAAGTTCTCCCTGATTATGTTGATAGACAAACACAAGCTATCGCTCATTTTGAAGATATGGAGAGACTATTTGGCGATGATTGCCTTCATGCATGCATGAGAAGGTGGAATACCTTGTCACATAGCCTAAAGATTAGGGAGTATCACTCCCCAACCAGAATGAGGGAGGCTATGATGAGAGTGCCCCTATATAAACAATCAATGCAAAACTTGAAAACCAATTGGATTGGCCTTAAGTTCAGTCCTCCACTACTGCTAGGACTGTTGGAAGGGGTTAAATAGGAGGAAAAATAGAAACATTGGGAGGAAGTGGACAGAAAAGCAGGTTTCCATGACAGAGAAGAAGATATAACATCAAAGGCTTCGGATGTCAAGGAAGTTGTTAAGGTTATTAAAGATGAAGAACTGGATTAGTTACTCAGAGGATGAGCAACCCATTCAGTAGGGGGTAATGATGAGCCCTAGAAATGGGTAACTATATGGGCTCATTCTACCTATTACTTTAATTTAATCCACCATTCTCAATAGTTTTATGCATTTTTTTGAATATATTGATGTCAATTGAGTGAATGGGGATAGTCACTTTGCCACATAGTCTAATGAGTGTTTATTGCATATTTTTGGACAATTTTGGACAAGGACCAGGCATTTATGAGCAGAGTGGCAGCCAAACTCGAGGAAATAGGGCTGAGGACTTATAGGAGGGGTGTCTCCTTCATTAATGACCCCTTGCTTGAGATCTCCATCAGCAGCTCGGAGTACAAAGGCCACCACATCGATGATTCCAAGGGGCAGCTGAGCAAGTCAAATAGGGTTGCTATTATCTCCAGTTTTAGGCAGCCGAGTTCCTTAATTTTAGGAGGATTGTTGGGAGTCATCACTTGTATAAATAAGGAGGCTTCAAGACTCAGTAGGTTGGCCATTTGATAGTCTATTTTTTCACTTTTGCGCAACCTTGTACTCAACTCATTTTCAAGCTCTTTTTGAAGATAGTTTTGTGATGTAACAACTATTTTTTTATCAATGAAGATGAATCCAGTTTTGAACTAGCATTGATCTTTTCTAGAGGGCTGAAGCTCTTGGGTTAGGGCCCAACCCAAGTTTCCCAACACCTCCTTTGTCTATTTATATGTTTTTTTTCTTGCATTCATAGGATAATTTTTGTTGTTTAGGTTAAATCTTGCTTTGGTAAAATAGGTTGCTTTTGATGGTTAAAATAGTTGTTCTTGCTTCAAGTTGCTCAAGTAGTTTTTTGTAGTAATAGAGAAATATCCAAAATGGCTACTAGTATGCCTTGACCTCCTTTCTCCCTCCTTGGGACCATGATTTGAGATTAAGGCACTACTGTTGCCACCAAAAATACAGTTTTTGCCCTTTGTGCAATTTCTAGTGTGATGTTTTGAGTTGAAAAAGTAGATATTAGTTTGGATTCACATGCTTAGATCCTTTCTTGTTCATTTACCATGGCTTTCTTGCATAATTTTCTATTCATGAAGTTCTGTTCAGCAGGTCTCTGTTTTTAGGTCATATTTTAGGTCAAAATATACATACTCCATTTTTTGGTTCTTGCTTAGGTCAGTTTTGGGAAGAAAGTGTTCATCTCACTTGTAGAACACTCCAGGTTAGCATTACTCCATAGCACAACCTGTACTGGTTCATCTCTCAAGATTTCCCCACTCATTCGCCTCATTTCGCCAATCTGCCCTAATTTTTGCGTTTTTGTACTGTTATCACTCAGGTTGTTCCCTGGCTCCAGGAGGGAATATGACCGAGGTAACCACTAACCAATCTTTCAGCTGCAGATCCTAGCCAATCTGCAACCAGAGAGGGCTCTCTCTTTGTGATTTAGATTTGTTTGATTGTATATTAGACTAGTTATTAGGCACAAGTTTTGTTTGGTGTTTGGAAGATGACATTCAGTAGAACAAGGCAGTAAGTTGAGGGAAGTTCAGACCATTGGGTTGATGGAGTCTAATGGAAATGAACCTTTGGATATGGTTTCCTTGGCAATAAGAAAACTAAAGAGTAAGATAATTGAACACAGGACAAATTTGAAGCTGAAATAAGATGAAATGAGGTCAAGAAATGAAAGCCAATCAAGAATCTTTCATTATGTTAACATGTACAAAGTTGCTTTCTTCCCCTTTGAACAAATACATATCTCTCTTTCGTTCCTGATCTTCATTAATAAAGGCCTAGACCCTTCCACACCTTCATCCAGCCTTCATTTCCCTTTTCCCACCATTTTCCTACCTTCAAACCTCCAAAAACCACTTTCGGCCTCCTCCTGTAGATCCTTCTGTAGAACCTCCTATAGATCCCCTCCAACCTCCTACAGAAGTTCATGCGAGCGATTTTGTTGAGAAACCAGCTCAAGAAAAGATAGAAAAGATAGATCAACGCCTTAGAATTCAGCCTCTTCGAGGGGGCAACCTCCTTTCATTACATAAATGAACAATTCTGGGATGATTAAATGACAAAACCATCCTTTCTCATATATAGAGTCTAAGGAAGTCACAATAATTAAACCGCCAACATAATAATAATATAAAGCCACAAAAATAACAATAAAGGGATTCTATGGGGCACAGTAATAACAATATGGGGGCAATAGGGACACAACAATATTAATAAGGGGTATAACTACAATAGTAATGGGGTAATCACTAGTATTATAGGGACCCAACAGATTTTCCAAAGTCTGATCGCAATGGAAGTCTGCAGAAGGGTACAAGGGACTTCTTAGGACCTCTCCACACCTTCCTCATCTTTAGAAAAATCCAACTCCATCCTCCCTTGCCACCAAACCTCTGCACAGTCACAACCAGTCAAACCATAAGCGTAATAATTCCACATAAAAACACCCAAAAAGTACAAAAATATTATTTCTTCCCATATGTCTTCAGAAGTAGTTTGAATAAATGCAATTTACATTTTCAGAAGTTAATGGCACCCATTTAAGTAGTTTCCATCTCTTTTCTTGCACAACTAGGGTTTGTTAGGGTTTGTGTTTCATTTCAATTTTCCTTCTCTTTCTGCAAGTAGAATAGCCTCTCTAGAGTTAGATTTATTCCATCACAGTAAATACTTATTCTGAGAACTCATAGAAGTTCGCTTAAGCTCCTAGCGAACTTGCGTCATCTGATCAAGTGACAGCCTGCAGTAAGAGCGAGTACTTGTGCATACAGCACCGTCACTTCCAAGTTTGTTATGAACTACCGAGTTGATAAAAGTAAAGAAGGAAGCCCCGGGAGTTGCAGCATTGTTGCTACAATACTGAAGCTCACCACTTGTCATGCTAGATTTTCCTCTTTAAGATTAATTATCTATGTATGGAGGAGGGACTGCATTCTAAATTCATCCAAGCCATTCAAATGGAATAGTCTTTCTTTTTGTGCATGACTGAGATCAAAATCTAGTTGGGTTGCCATCTTCAATGTATTTCATTCAAATTCAATGGACAACAAAGCCTTTCTCCCATAGACCAACTCATAGGGTGTAAATCCAGTGGTGGTCTTCCATGTCATATTATAGGCCCAGGTGGCCTCAACTAGTCTTTCTGCCAAATCCTTTCTGTTGTTATTCACTACCTTAGTTAGTATGTTCTCCAGTCCTCTATTGGTCACCTCCACTTGCCCATTATTTTGTGGATGATAAGGAATGGAGGTCCTATTATTTATTTTTTGATGGTTGAGAAGTTCTTCAATCATGCTGGAGGTAAACTGGCTACCTTGGTCTGTGACTAGCTCTCTAGGGTACCCAAATTTGTAGAATATATTTTCCCTTAGGAAATCAACCACCTTCTCTTCTATTTCTGCCTTAATTGCCTTGGTTTCAGCCCACTTATTCAAGTAATCGGTGCACACAATAATGTGTTGTTTTTGCTTTGAAGGAGGATTGATAGGCCCAATGAAGTCCATGCCCCACTTGTCAAATGGCTCGAAAGTCACTTGAGGTTGTAGGGGCATTTCATCTCTTGGAGTAGGCCTTCCCATCCTCTAGCACCAATCACACTCACTAATGTAATTTTTCACATCCTGATGAAGAGTAGGCCAATAATAGCCTTCTTGCAGTACTTTGAATGTTGTCCTCTTTGCTGAAAAGTGACCTCCACAATGCCCATCATGACAGGTCAAAAGGATGTCAAAAACTTCCTCTTCCCTGAGACACCTTCTCAAGATCTGATATGGGCCAATTTTGAACAGATTGCCCCAATCTAGGTGAATGGGGCAATTTTCCTGATTATCTTTCTCTTTTCTCTAGAGGGTAGGTTTGGTAGGAACTGTGTTGATACCAAATAGTTTGCTATATCAGCAAACCATGGGGAGAGCACTAAAATAGCAAACAAATTCTCATCCGGTAACTAATCATGCACCATTCCTTCTTCACCTATAGGCATATTCATCCTAGATAGAATGTCAGCAACAACATTCTCCTTAGCAGGCTTATCAACAATAATTAGATCAAACTGTCGTAATAAAAGTAACCATCTTATGATTCTAGCATTTACATCTGGTTTGTTCATTAAATATTTAATTGCAGCATGATCAGTATGCACAAATGTCTGATAGCCTGTAATGTAATGCCTAAACTTGTTCAATGAATGCACAACAACCAGGAGTTCTTTTTCGGTCATAGTATAATTTAACTCAGCCTTTGATAGGTTTTTACTGGTAAAATAGATGGTGTAGGGAAATTTCTCCACTACCTGACCTAAGGCTACTCCTATGGCTTTGTGTGAGGCATCAACATGAATAAGAAAAGGGAGGGCCCAGTTTGAGCCTTTGAGAATTGGTGTAGTGGTTAACTTCCCCTTTCACATGTCTAAGGCCTCTTGATAGCTCTTTGACCATATAGATTCAAAATATTTGGCCAACAACCCAAACAAAGGAGAGGCCAACTTTCTGAAGTCATTTATGAACCTTCTATAGTTTCCGGCTAACCCTAAGAAACTCCTGACATCTCTCTGCTTTTGTGGAGGTGAGACGCTTTGAATGACGGCTATTTTGTTTGGGTCCACCTGCAGTCTTTCCTGAGATATGGAATGCCCTAGCATAGTCCCTTCAGTCATTAAGAATTCACATTTTTCTGGACTGAGAGATAGGTTCATTTCAATGCATTTGTGTAATACTTTGCCTAGGTTAGTCAAGGCTTCTTGGAAATCACAACCATAAGGTGTAAAATCATCCATATAGATTTCCACAGCATCATGTACTAATTTAGAAAAAATACGCAAGGTTGCTCTCTAGAAAGTGGCAGGAGCATTGCATAGGCCAAAAGGAAGGACCTTATAGGCAAAAGTACCCCAAGGACAGGTGAATGTGGTCTTATCCTAGTCTTCTAGGCAGATATGGATTTGGTTGTACCCACTAAATCCATATAGGAAAGAAAAGAAATTCTTCACTGCCAAGCCATCTAGCACTTGTTCAATGAAGGGTAAGGGAAAATGATCCTTCTTTGTGGCTTTATTCAACTTCCTATAACCAACACAAATCCTCCACTCACCATTTTTCTTGGGAACTAACACTAAAGGAGAGACCCACTCACTGTCTAAGATAGGATAAATGAACCCTGCATGTAATAGTTTCTACACTTCTTCTTCGACTATGTCTTTAAGGGTTGGATTCATTCCCCTTTGTGGTTTCTTGACTGGCTTGCAACCTTCCTTGATGTATATGTTGTGAGTACACACTGATGGGTGTACTCCCTTCATTTCCTTGTAGCTCCAAGCGAAGGCTTCTAGGTTTTCTTTCAACATATTGTGTAGCTTTTCCTCTTCAAGATCAGACAGAGATGGGTTGATTTTCCACGTTTTCTCTGGCCCAAATTCTATGGTTTTGAATCGGAGTGGATTGGAATTGGCCAAACATAAGTCAATTTGATGACTATTCAGTGTTTCCTTTACTTCTTCTTCTAATGGTAATGAACTAGGAGTTGGACTTTGGAGCAGGTGTTCAATCAAGTCATCCTCCTCTTGTTGTCCTCCTCCTATGCTTGCTTCCAAAGCATAAACTTTGGTAGAATAAAGCTCATCTTGTTCCTCCTCCATCCATAAAGGTAACTCATGTTCTAGGGAGGGTTTAGAATGAGGGTATAAGACTAACTATTTGGACATATGCCCATTCTTGATGGTCATATTCCTAGCTCTACAGCTAATGTAGGCATCAGTTGTGCCCAACCATGGCCTCCCAAGGATGAGAGAGTAACCAGTAAGCTTGGCCTTAGGCTAGAGAACTAGGAAATTTGTATGGTACTCCTAGGAGTCAATGGAGACCATCACATCCTCCACAATTCCCTCAGGGGTGACTATGGAATGGTCTGCAAGTTGCAGAACTATTGTGGTCTTCCTTAATGATCCTTGGAGGTTAAGCTTGAGCATGGTGTCCTTGGTAATCACATTAATGGTAGCCCCAATATCAATCAGAGTGTGTGGGAAAATGGTGACATTGATGTGCACATCTACTATAGCACTTCCACGGTCTAAGTATTTTGGACATATTACCTACCCCAACATTAAGTCAGATAACTGCCCAATTACATTAATGGTAGGGGCATCGCTCTTTCTTCTTCCAGGATGCTTGAAGCACTTCTCCTTAATCAACTTATTATAGATAGGAACATATTTGATTACCTGGAGAAGGGGGACCTTTACACATAGATTCTTCAATTCTCCCAGAAGTTCAATTTCTTCTGGGGTAGGCTAGAGTGGTTGGGCTAATCTTTCAGGAAAGGGTGGATTTTCTTTAAGGCTGTTTTCCTCTGCTTCTTCCTCAACCTCCCTATGTGGAGAGGGAGGTTGGTTATCTGGGAGAACTCTCCCAGAGTTTAGGTTGATCTCCTAGATTTCTACAGCATAAGCTGGGTATGATGTCTCTCCACTATACCCTTATTGAGCCTGCCTATTGTCTGGGTTTGGATTTGGCTGGGTAATCTAGGGTTTCTTAGGTGGAGCTGAGTACATGAGTTGTGGTTGGGTAGGTGGTGGAGACAATAGGGCTGGAACATTTTTGAATTGGGGCCTCCACCCTTGGGGTGGGCTATTCCATTAATGTTGTGGTTGAATGTAAGGTTGATATGATTGGTTTGCTAGCTAGGAATGATACTGAGGTGCATAGGACCAAGGAAGGGGTGTAGACCAGGAAGGATGAGCAGGGGGTCCCCAAGAAGGTATAGTTGTGGTTTGGTTGGGTCTGTGATATGCATGGGATGATCCTTGCATACCATGTTGGTATGGTCTAGGCCTAGCAGGTCTCCTTTGGTTGATGTAGAAAAGTTTCTCAATGACCCCTTTAGCTCCTTGATATACAACTTTGAGTCCAGGTAAAGGAGGGCACTTGCCTATGGAGTGGTTTTCTTCACAGACTGAGAAAATCTCAATACAGTTCAATGAGCATTCATTCCTAGGATGCCTCTTGATGCATCTAGGACAAAAGATGGCCAAGGCTCTCTCTTCTTCCTCTTTCTTCCTTTTGATATTCATGGTATCCAATTGAAAGGCAAGGGTTTGTAGCATCTCACTTTTGAAGTCCTCCAACATATTTCCAATTTCACCCTTGATGGATGAGTTGGAAGATGATGTGCTTGCATAGGTTGACTACTCTAACCCTTTTTCTTGGTTTCCCTAGAATGGTTTCTAAAGTTAGTCTTGATATCCTCATAGGGTATTTGGTAGATATCTCCTCCTACTAACAAATTCAAGGTATCTAGGATATCCTCCCTTACTCATCTAAGCAGGGCCAACTTCAGTGACTCAGGGTCAAGTGTGCACCTAGCCCTTTTGTAACTGAGCTGGAATCTTTCTTCATAGTCTTCTGAGGATTCATCTTGGCCTATGGTCATCCTAAAAATCTCTTCTTTAGTGTCTTTTGACCTATGGTAGTCCCTATATTTTTGGTTAAAGTCCTGCCGCATCTGAGCCCAAGTTATGATGCTATCTCTAGGTAAACCCATGAACCAACGCAATGTTGCATCCTTGAGGGTAAATGGAAACATTTTTAACTTTTTCTCATCCTCTATATAGTCATAGGTTCAACATATAACAACAAAATCAAATAGGAAAGTGTCAGGGTCGTCTGTGGTCAAGCCATGGAAATGAGGTAGAGCAGAGGGGCTTATATTCTTCATTTTAGTGTCCCCATTGGTTTCCCTAATGGGGAAGGTACCCTCAATTCTCTCTCTATCTCCTCTATCATCTTGTTTTTTAGCCATTAGTTTAGTAGGAATGGGTTCTTCCTCTTCTTCTTCCCCTATAGGTTCTTCAAATATGTCAGGTTTCTAACCTAAAGGTTCCTCCAATTCACAGTCACCAAAGAAGACAGAAGTTTGATTGTTGGATATAGTGGGGGTATTTGGCAAGAATTTTCTTGAATTATCCCTATTCCTACGAGGCATAAAAGGAAATGTTTTTGGGTTGGTTTTTTGTAAGATTTTATTTAAAGATGGAAATTACTCTGTAGAAAGGAAATTGCTGATCAAATGAAAAACTACTAACAGAATGGAAACTACTTGCAGAATGAAATTGCTTAATTGAGTGAAAAACTACTTGCAAAATTGAAATTTCTTATTACAGAATGGAAAAGAAAGCAGATAAATGACAAATGAAGGAAAGAAACTAGATTAATTTTGTAGAAATAAATTAATGGAAGAAAACTGAAGACTAGAAGTAGAAGAAAAGAAAGTTATAGACTAGAAATAAAAGGAGTAGTAATTCACATCCTACTCTGACACCTCCTTGGAAACAATGCCAAAAAGTGATGAGCATAGGTATTGCAGCAAGAATCCTACAACTCCCAAGGCTACCAGGGGTTCGTACAAACTTGGAGGTGACAATGATATATGAACAAGTAGAGGTGAAGATATTGTCTATTGTCACTGCTCATCTGGTAAGAGACCCTAGGGGTTCCAAGCCAAACTTCTATAGGGTCATAAAAAGCTTGATTTTGATGGAAGAAGAGAAAATCTATTCTAAGGGGGAGCTACTCTACTATAGTAATGAAGAAAACAATCATATAATGCTAAACTCACACCAAACACTAGATAACTAATTAAACAACTATGCTAAGTCGAATTACTAGATCAATCACTAATCTAATGCTAATTCTCTAAGTTACAGAAGTAAAAGCACCAAAACTAGACTAAGGGGTAAGAAAAGGAAACTAAGCTAAGTTTTTGTTTAACCAGAAGAGCAGTCAGAGATCAAAATTGCTCAAAAGAGGATGTAATGAGCAACAATGCATGAGGGCCATTAGATCAGGCAGGTGAAAGGTAAATGAATGGTTGAGATCATATCTCAGGAGGGTACGTAGATAGATGGGTGAACAGGGTTGACTAACAGGATGAATGGTGGAGATTATGTCGTGGTGGTTAAGTAAATAGATGAATGAACCAGGTTAACAGGAGATGGATGACTGAGATTATATCACAGAGGCTAAGTCAAGAGATGGATGGACAGGATTAATCAACAGATGGAGAGTGGAGATTAAACTGCGGGAAAAACAAGGGTGAAAAAATGGTAGCAAGTTTGCGTAGGTGGTAAGTTTTATATCACACACCCTCAAAGCTATAAGCAGTTTTCTAAATTTTGCACGATTAGCCTCCCCGGGCAACATGTAGCATAGGGAAACCACTTTTCTCACGTGCTCTCAGTCGGATAACGGTTGTGCAAGTGTCTACGTAAGATTGCGCGACAACCATTGGATCAGGCAGGACTGATCAATGGTGGAGATCAGCCAAGCTAGTTGGCAATCGGGTGAAGCGACAGTCATTGGATCAAGACAAGGCAGATTGACGGTTGGGATTTAAAGTGCATAAAGTTAGCATTGAAAATGAATTGGGTGGTGATTGGTGAGGTTTTGTTGTATAAGGTAATCTACAGGAAAAAACCATTTAAATGTGAATTAACTAATTCTGTCTAAGTATTTCATGCTGAGGGAGAATGAAAGGGATATGGAGGAGATCAAATGATAGGAAGAGACTGAAGGAGCAGATGATCATGAAAGGAACAGAGTAACAATGTACCGAACCTAGTGACTGCGTTAAACAACAAACTCCCTGTGAAAACCAAAATCCTATGTTTTTTTGGGGTTGTTGCAGGGTTTCTTCCTCACGTCATGGTCCCAGAGAGAGGAGGTGAGGCCGAGACACCTATGGGAAACCTTGTGGATCTTTTCTTTACTAACCTACTAATTAAATGAAATCATAAATGAAGCAAACTGAAACACAACTAATCTACTCGACACTACTGTAATGAGATTGCAACTACTTAAACAAATAAACAGTTAAACAATAACCCTCTATAATGGAAATGCAGCTACTTAAACAAATAACTAGTTAAACCATGAATTATCTACTCTATATTGTGTAGATGCAAATGTAACTACTTAAGCAAATAAACAACTAAACCCTAAAGGTATGCTAGTGTTGTAATGGAAATGAACTACTTCAGCAAATGAATAGGAAACCATGAATCTGTACTACTGTTGTAATGAAAAAGCATCTAATTAAGCAAATGAACAGAAAACAAGAATCTATGCTAGCATACCAATACAATAAAGAGGAGATTTAGTTGTTAGGGTCGGGCCCCAACCCAAGAGCTTCAGCCCTCTGAGTTAACTCAATGCTAGCTCAAAACAAAACTCAAATTCATTATAAATAAAAAAAAATTACAAGACTTGCAGCTTGAAAACAAAGTGGAGTTCTACAGTGAGAAGTCAGAATTCTTTCTAACCATTGGAAACTAACTGTTAACTAAAAAAACTGAGGTCCTAAGCCTCTCTACTTATACATCTGAAGTCTCCAATGACTTCTTTCAAAGTTAGGGAGGGATGGCTCCCAATTCAATGATAAACTCGTGCTTTCCCTTTCACTAGCTCAGTTGCCTTCTAGTAGGGAGGCTTCGCTCCGAACTCAAGATAAACTCATACTTTCATTTGCTTTCCTACCTTCTAGGACACCCGATTTGGTTGTTTTCACCTTCACTTGCTTGGTTGTTTGTACTTTCTGTAAGGACATTTGAATGGAGGGGTAGTAAATGAGGAGGATTTACCACTTGTAATTCCTCTCCCTTGTCCCATTCATGTTTTTACCAAGTTATTTACCATAGTTCTTTTCTTTTATCTTTTATCCCTACATTTTCCTTGCTTTTATTCTTTATTTCTGCATTACATGCACATTAGACCACAAAGCAAAATATCCAACTCTACTCATCTCATAAACAAAATATAATTAAAAGTATGCAATAAGTTGTGAGAATAGTTAGTTTGACTAAGCTAGAAGGTGAATTAAGGTCAATTAAGGCCCATATAATTACTCAATGATGAGGGTCATCATCTGGTGTTGGGCAGCGGATCCCCCGCGTAATGATTTTAGGGCTTAAAGCCCACATTTTTGGGTCTTGTATTGTAAATCTCCGCGAAGCGCGTAGAGCATGAATTGTAATAAGTCAAGTCTAAGGATAGTGTTCCCTAAAATATTGTAAATTAATCTAGAATCTGTTGGCCTACCCATGGTCCGCGAATGATGGGAATGTATAAATAAGAGCAAGGTTCTAAGTGTAAAGGATAGTTTTTGTAATGTAAGAAGTAATATGGACGTCTGAAGGTGATATTAGATCTGAGTCTGTAGGTCCGAATTTTGGGTTGTAATAGGAGAAAGAGGCTCTGTAGCTATGTGCGTGGAGGCCTGGTTAGATTCTGCAGCTGAGTGCACGGACCCTTACAGCTGTGTGCGTAGGGTAGGAAGTGGATTGTAACTGGATAATGGCATTAATAAAGATAAGTTGGTTGTGGAATATCGTGTATCTATTCTAGATTCTTATTTACGCATCTGTGCATGGTTTATGATTGCACGTATGTCTTTTGTGTTAATTGGTAACTGAAGCATTGTGATGTCTTAAGTAATTTAAGATCTATAATAATATTAAGCACAGTAAAGATAATTAGCACTTGCGCTCACATTCCCGTGAAAGGTGATACTCTGAATAGATGGTTGCGCAACATTAGCGCAATGCGTAGGATTGGTCCGCGAACATCCAGACCTCATCAGGACATCCCTAGGGTGTGGAAACCTGGTTCCAGCACCCTCCCATACTACCTCAGGTGATACCTCAATCCGCGCTCCGTGGACTGTTGCCGAAAGGGCCGATAGTTTCGGGATTTGTTTGGCTAAACATTTCTGAACCTGGGTCAGGCCCCAATAAGCCAACAAATAGTTATGTTGCTAGGACTAGGATCTTCCTAACAAATGTCTGATGTTAGAACACTGGAACCATATGAAGAAGGATTTCAAGCCGGTGCAGTTTCAAAATCCCCAGTGTCAAGCACGAGCCAGGCAGCTAGGGCAAAGCAGTTTTCACGCCCACCTATGTCAATGGGTGCTGTTGCATGCTGGGCAGGCACATCCCAGGCTAAGGATAAAAAATTAGGACCCGACATGACAGTAGAAAGAGAAACACACACCACAAATACCCCATGATGGAGCATTCACAAGGCTATGCGGATCATGAAAAGAGCTTACCAGGTGGGACGATCGAATTGGGACCTGCAAGTCCTAGTGGTTCGATGGCTTATAGGACCACAAGAAAAAGATAGAGTACATAAATGATTTGAATGATGATAAGAAGAGAGGAAATTAGGAGGGCAGAGAAGAACCCTTGGACTACGACTCCCGTAGTAGGGACAGGATGTGAGGACATGGTTAAAGGAATTAGGCAGTTGCAAGAAAACCTTTAGCGCAGAAGCATGAAACTTCATGAACTCGATGACGAGTGGGCATGACTGAGGAAGAGAAGCATGACATTGGATGAAGAAATTTGCAAACTAGAAACCAAAGTCATGCAAGTGGGCCACGAGAAACTAAGTATGATGAGGCAGAGTCCAACCAGCCCTACCACTGCGTTAGAAGAAATTGCGACCCTGCTATCATGGCTGCAACTACACCTTACTAAACAAGGGAAGGTATCGTACAAAGAGGGACATGACAGAAAGGCATGTGGAAGGTTCGAGTTCGCTTGCTCACCCTTTTCTTCAGTTCGATTCAGTGCGCAGAAAGACAACCGAGTTAGCTTAGTGTGTTTACTCGGTAGAATGTCTTCCCTTCTCTTCCCTTCCCTATCTGCCTTGACCATGACCAGTGTTGCCTTCGCAGCGTACAAGCTTGAGCAGAGATACTTGGCTTGAAGGTAGTATGTAGCCCAGGCTAGCAGGAAAAGTGAAACCTCGCACCATGGGTGTGACCACCTGACTATCTATAGAAGGCACAATCTCAGTGCTCCAGGCAGTTGAAAGAAGGTGTGAGACTATAAACAAGGCTGCAAGGAATCTACACGGAAAGGGGGTACTGAGTATAGCTCGTCTGTTACAAGGCTCGTCATTGCGCTTAAGGGGATGCACTGCTACGCGGATAGGCTGGGAGGTGACTGTTGATGACACTGTTCATGACAAGATGGTCAATCTGAGACACAAAGGAGCAGACGGCGGGCTTTTAAGACATGAAGTTAGTACTGGATTTGAAACGATCTCCAGTCCATATCACATTAATGAACTAGAAAAGGAGGGAATTGTCAAATATGAATATTGGCCAACTTATAAATCACATTTGGTCGTCTACTGAACAAACCATGGAACTGTGAGACTTAATTTATTGAGTTACCTGATAGATATGGACCCGTATAACTTTGATGCTTTGCGAATAAACCCAGAGAAACAGGACCTTTGGAACAGTGTAATGCCGACGGCTGAAGTCACCGTCCTGAGCCCAATGCCAGTGGTGAGAGATATACCACAAATTCCTAGAAAGATAGAAGGACTAGTTGGTATGTCACCGTGAAACTTGTGGTTTGGTAAGCGATCTATGAAAGATAAGGGATAGATGGTGAATCTTGGGATAAAATATAGAATTTCATTGAAAAGTGCACCCCTGGGCTGTGTGCCCATGAAGAAACTTGAAGACTGGGACCTCGTGGATAACAACATCTCTCTTGCAAAAATGCAACACAAGCTTCAACAGATATTGAGTATACAAGACCAGGGATCGTAAACTTGTTGCTCTTGCACAAATATTTCATGGCTTTAGCATCTCAACTATAACTAAAATCCTATGAGGAGCCACTTTGTGTCAAGCGAGTAGAGCAGAATAAGCATCATCAATTATGTGAATTAGTAGGGGCAATGGAGCAGGAGCTTGAAGAAGTGATGCACGAGGCAAGGATGTAACAACGAAGTGCGGTACCTAACTAACAGGGATGGTGAACCGCAAATCCTTGGCAGCGTGTCTCACCTCACCGACGAGTGACTTGGGACAAGTCACGATGATTATGTTAGGGGCCTGTTGGGTAGCGGATCCCCCGCGTAATGATTTTGGGGCTTAAAGCCCACATTTTTGGGTATTGTATTGTAAAAGCTTTGTGAAATGCGCAAAGTGCGAATTGTAATGGGTTAAGACTTAGGGTAGTCCACCCTAAAATATTGTAAATTAATCTAGGATGTGTCAGCCTACCCATGGTCCACAGATCATGGGAATGTATAAATAAGAGCAAGATTATAAGTGTAAAGGACAGTTTTTGTAATGTAAGAAGTAATATGGGTGTCTGAAGGTGATATTAGATCTGAGTTTGTAGATCTGAGGTTTGGGTTGTAATAGGAGAAAGAGGCTCCACAGTTATGTGCACGAAGGACTAGTTAGAGTCCACAGTTGAGTGCGCGGACCCCTGCAGCTATGTGTGTAGGACAGGAAGTGGATTGTAACCAAATAAAGGCATTAATAAAGATAAGTTGGTTGTGGAATATCATGTATCTGTTCTAGATTCTTGTTTATGCATCTGTGTATGGTTTATGATTACGCGTATGTCTGTTGTGTTAATTGGTAACTAAAGCATTACACTGTCTTAAGTAATTTAAGATCTATAATAATATTAAGCACAATAAATATAATTAGAACTCATGCTCGTATTCTCGTGAAAGGTGATATTCTGAACAGACGATTGCACAAGAGTAGTGCAACATGTAGGATTGGTCTGCAAACATCCAGGCCTCATTAGGACATCCCTAGGGTGCAAAAACCTGGTTCCAGCACCCTCCCATACTACCTTGAGTGAGACCTCAATCCATGCTCCGCAAATTGTTGCCAAAAGTGCCGGTAGTTTTGGGATTTGTTTGGCTAAAAATTTCTGAATCTGGGTCAAGCCCCAATAAGCCAACACCTAGTCTTCTAAGAAGATTTAGATTTGGTTAACCCACTGAATCCATCTAGGAAAGGAAAGAATTTCTTCCCTGCCAGGCCATCTAGGGTAGGGAAAATTGATCCTTATTTGTGGCTTTGTTCAACTCCCTATAATACACAAAAATCCTCCACTTAACATTTTTCTTGGGAACCAGCACTAAAGGAGTGACCCACTCACTGTCTGAGATAGGGTAAATGAATCCTGCATCTAGCAGTTTTTGCAATTCTTCTTTGACTATGTCTTTAAGAGCTAGATTCATCCTCCTTTGTGGTTTCCTGATTGGCTTGCAACCTTCTTTGATGTATATGTGGTGAGTACACACAGAGGGGTGTACTCCCTTCATTTCCTTATAACTCCAAGTGAAGGCTTCTAGGTTCTCTCTCGACATGTTGCATAGATTTTCTCCTTCTAAAGAAGAAAGAGATGGATTAATGTTTAGAGTTTTCTCTGGGCCAAATTTTGTGGTTTTGACACGGAATGGGTTGGAATTGGCCAACCACAAGTCAATTGGATGATTGTTCTGGGTTTCCTGACTTCTTCTTCTAATGGCAATGAACTAGGAGTTGGACTTTGGAGCAGGTGTTCAATTAAATCATCCTCATCTTGTTGTCCTCCTCCTATGGTTGTTTCAAATTTATAAAGTTGGGCAGAATAAGCCTCATCCTTTTCCTCCTCCTCTAACCATAAAGGTAAATCATGCTCTAGGGTAGGTTGTGCAGGAGGGTATAGGACTAATTGTTTGGACATATGCCCATTCATGATGGTCATATTCCCAACTCTGCAGCTAGTGTAAGCATTAGATGTGGCCAACCATGGCCTCCCAAGGACGAGAGGGTAACTAGTAAGCTTACCCTTAGACTGGAGAAGTAGGCAATCTACAGGGTACTCCCAGGAGTTAATGGAGACCATCACATGCTCCACAATTCTCTCAGGGGTGACTGTGGAACGGTCTACAAGTTTTAGAACTGTTGTGGTCTTCCTCAATGACCCTTGGAGGTTGAGCTTGAGCATGGTGCCTCTTATCAACTAGATTTACCTCGGGCTAAAGGGAGGCAATGCCAAGGTAACGACAAACTAAGCTTAGCCAAGTAGCTAGCCCTAATAGGCTGGGAGAGGACTCTTTCCGTAAGGATCTCAGTCAAAATAACTGGATTAGGTAAAGGATTTTAGGCTAGGTATAGTAGCACAAAAGTTTTGATTGGATTTTGTAGGGGTTTTTCCAGATCAGGAAGAGCTGGGAAGTTTAGGTCTAGGAAATTAGATCAGAAATGTAGGGTTTTCTATGGGGAAAGGTAGGCATAGGCTTTAGCACTCTAGGGCTTGATGAGCTGAGATTTTTAAGACTAGTGAGAAGCTAAGAAGGGCATGTGACAATCATGGATCCTTCTTGGACTACATAAAACATGAATGGTGAATGGTTTCCTAAAGGAGAGCATTGATACACTGGATTCTACCTATCAAACTTGAAAACATTCAACTGGAAGCAATGAAATGATTGATGGCATACATAAAACATATAAACATATAATCATAGAAGAAGAAACTATACTAAAACTCCATACCACAGGGATCCCATAAAAATAGTTGCAATTCTTTTAATCTCCTGCCAAACTGCTTACAAAGATGTAAAATCAAAGCATCCACACTGAGTCCAACCAACAAAATGACTAAGAAAATACATGATATAGGCCTCAAAACAAGTAATCCTAGCCTCAGGGATCGAATCCATGAGAGGAGGAGAAGTTGCACAAAATAATGAACTGATAACTAAAGACTAGGGTGGTCAAACTGACTCATCCCTAATATGAAGCAAACTGATTCATTACATGCCACTTAGGCCATTCATCTGATGTATCTACCCTGGGTAACAAAAACACACTTTAATTACATCATCATTATTAATTACATCAGTAAAAACTCAAAATCCCATAGGTGAAAAGTATTTTCTGAGAGAAACAGTGAAAAATTTGGCTACCTGTCAAGTGCGCAGCACCAGTTTCAAACGCGCATCACCTGAAGGAAGTGCACAATGCCTGAAGGGAGTGGGTAGTGCTGGGTAAACGTGTAGTACCTAAAGCGAGTGTGCATTGCCACTTCAAGACAACTTTTGACTACCTTCCCGGAGTCCAAATTAGGCATGGAATAGCTCGTTGGAAAAATTGTTCTGTCTACTTTCCAGAACATCTTGAATTGTTCAATTTGGAGTTCATTTTCCCTATCCAAAGCTCAATCTCCCAAGACTGGTCAAAATGTGCAGAATGAGGCTACCAAAATGAAGAGTTTGTTGTAGTCAACTTTTGAAGGTCTTCCTCAACTCCAAATTGAGCTCATGATAGCTCATTAGAAATATTTCTATGCCTAGTTATCCTTTGACTCACTAGGAAAGTCATTTGGTCACCACAGATAGGATAAATATTGATTTTACCAAAGTCACTCCAGAAATGCAGCAACTCTCCTCAGGAAAATAATGTTACCATGAGACCTGTGTAAAAACTGAAGGAGGTTTTTCTTCTTGTGTCCATGATGGAAAAAAATATCTCTCACTTTTGTCAAACTCATCTTTTCCTTCTCATAAACATCATTTGAATAAAACCTATCCCAACGTGTGGAACAGGATATTTGTAGAAATGAAGGGGATGAGGAGCTTCTAATTTATTGATAAAATTTTGGGAAGTAGGGAGGAATGTTAGAAAGCAGGGGAAAGTGGAATTTCAAAGATTGAGTGAGGGGAAGGGGTCCAAAAGGGAAAAACACAGGCCTAACCTAGAAAAGTGTCAAATTGTAGCAATAGGCTAGGGTTTGTGGGAAAATGATGAATTTAAGGGATATCAGTGATGGAAAGTGTTTAAGAAGGTATCTTAAGGGTAGAGGTAGGTGTATGAGAATCAGGATACAAGTTTTGTTGATGATTTGACCATCCAAGGAAAATTAACTTCAAAACCCTAGGAGAGGGAAATGAGCCTTACTTAAGCACAACTAAAGCACAAACAAGGTGTAAAATGAACCTTTGGATCTTGAAATAGTGATGACAAATCTTTGAATGATGGTACACTCAGCCGAATGGTGACATGAACCAACACTTGAAAGACTTTGGAAGGAGTGAAAACAAATCCTAGACCTAATACCTAGTGACCAATTTCTTATTTCAAGACTCACTGAAATGAAAAAAAATTGACTTTGACACCCTAAGACCACTTTATAAGAGCATATTTGATCATTGGTGGCAGTATGCAAATACTAACTCTAACATTGGCTCCATTGGGGATGGTAGCTCCATGGAGGTGCCAAGAACACCATAGACCAAGTAGCCTTATCCATTGGGCATGGAGTAAAAGAAATTCAATCTAAAATACATGACTAAATACTGATGACTCAAAGACACAAACTAAATTTTACTCATCTAAAAACTGACTCGATACTAAAACACAACTGACAAACTGGAAAAGATACTCAAAATATTTCTTATTCAATAAAACCTACTTTAATTGTTCCATTCATCACCTAATCAGGTGAAATGAAACAACCAATGCAACCAAGTAAGAATTCTAGTTGTTGTTTGAATTCTCCGCAAGTGCTTGTTTATGAGAAAGAAGAGAGAACCACTAAAATGCGACTCCCATGAAAACTTGTAAACAAATCTGAATTTTCCCAGATTGAATAATATGGATGTTCTATCTAACTCCAAAAAGACTGCATGAGGATCTTGAAATTCATGTGCACTAGGACTTAGCTCATCCAATGGATTACTTTGCTTCTCCTCATACCATGAATGCAAACTTTCATCTAAGATTTGTGACGAGACTCCTGTTGAAAATGACAAAGAAATCAGCTGATGGATCAAGTTTGTATCAATACTTTTCTTAAGCTCACAATTAGCTAATAGAGAAGGACTTTGAATGCAGACATCATCCAACACATCATCTATTGGATCGTGAAAAACATGAAAATCTTGTTGCAGCCCATTTTCTATTGGTTCCAATGAGATCGCATGATTTTCTACAAGCTGCTCATCCTTTATTGAAGATATACTATGCAAAATTCCCTTTAAAAACTGAAATGATTCAAAACATAATGGTATGGAATCTGTCACGCGGAATGAGTCGATCTTGCAGACAAGATAGACCTTCCTAGAATCTAATGAAGACCTAATGACAAACAAACCAACCAGACACTATCTTTCTCTAAATGCGTTTTATAAATAATGGCAAACAAATGTGTTTAAGGCCTACCTCATGTCCAACGCAAGTTTGGGGATGCCTTTGCTCCTTTGATCCAAGTAAGTTCCCTTTGTCTTAAACCTGCAAACACAAACAAGGCAAACGATTAAATAGCACCTGAATAACCAGTATTATAAAACATATTTAACATGAAAGTCAAGGATTCCATGAAACAAATAACATGAGATACTTGTTGAGAAAAATGAGCTTGATTGTATTAATTCAAAAGGAGAAGAACCTTACAACCTTTGCCTTGACGCTATACAAGCTCCTCTGAGGGTCCAACAATAAGTCTCCTCTACTTTGACAAGCTTCACTCACTCCCCAATGAAGCCAAAAAGGTATGTGATCTCTCCTCTTTAAGCTCAAATAGGAAGTCTTCATTTCACTAGCATTTACCCTCAAAAGTTCAGCTTCTAACCCCCCAAGCCACTGACCGAATGCCTCAATTTATAGTGCAATGGAGATCAGTTACCAGGTCCTCCTTCAAAGGGATAGAGTCCTCCTTCAAAGGGATTAGTTCCTCCTCTTATGGGATGCATGAACCACTTGGAGCGAACAATTCACGTAACAAATCTTTCTAGAAAACTATAGAATTAACCCAAGATGAGTTTTTTAAGATAAAAATTGTGCCTTTTGACTTTCACAGGGGTACGCACCCTCCCCTTTACATACAGAGTGTATAAGTACGCAGATATCCTGAACAAAAGCTGTGGGCCCGCAGGCAAAAGTGAGAGAAAGTGCGGAACCAGAGTTACATTGCTTTTTTGATGTCTTTCTCTCATTTCTAAAGCTTGTTTTGAAGAGCTGAGGTTTGAGACTTGCTTAGGAAACTGGTATAGGTGGTGATAGACCCGTACCGACTGCAAATAATCAAGGTGACGATATTTTTGTGTAACAGATTGCCCCCTAAAGTGCGAAGTCTGTAGTATATGAGGATTTTTTCATTTATCATATAGGAAGAGTGAAGTGCTTTATCATTTCGAGGATCATCTTGTGGAGAGCCCAGTTGGAACCTGTAAAAACATTCAATGAAAAATATATATATATATGAGATCATATCATCGCTGAGGTAGGCATTCCCATACTCAGATAAAAACTGACTAAGAGACAGAAAACTGACTAGAAGACTAACTACTGCTCTGATATAGGAGTGGTCTCGTAACACATCATAAGTACATACACATGTGGACACAGTATGGACGCAGCCATCTGTTTATGAATAGTCCATAATATAATGAATACAAAATTCCTCGCAACCTGGATGGTGGAAACTAGATCCAAGGTCTTCATTTCAACGTCCCGAAACAGTACGATTCTATCCATGCGATTGAATGTGTCGAAGTCGAACATGGTAGAAACTGTTTGATTACCAGTCAATGATGTAAACTGTTAACAAGCGTGAGAGAAACCACCAATAATGACAATGGCTCTCAAAGTACTCAGCACAATCCATGAAATGTTATAATATGTGTTGATGTCGAACATGTCATGGAGTCCTTTGATCGAAAGTCAATGATGTAAACTGTCGTCAAAGGCGAGAAACCTGCCATTGAGGCATGCAGATCTCAAGGTACTGATGATTCTTAGATCATCTTTCTAGATAATGAGCTGAAGTCGATAGAAAGCGATCCATCGCAGGCAAGTCCACAACACGAAATCATAGATCAAGTTGAAGAAATTTAGTTGCAAAGACTAACACAGGGATGGTCAAGATGGATGACAAACATTTTGCAGATTAATGGCTTATTTTCACTGACCTCTTGAACACATAATGACACGACAGATGGTTTGGTAATGATTGACCCAAAGTTAATACCCAGAAACCGGCTGAAGACTTTCAATATGGTTTGATCAACTATTAGGTAAAGGATTTCCCAACCCAGGTGAATGAAGTGTCGTGTTCAAGAGTGGTTATAAAGTATAACAAATAGACTCACTTTTCTCTCTTTTCCCCCACCATTTCTAGCAAGTACCTCTTTATTTTTTACAAGCTTGAGGAGGATAACATATGCTTGATTATAAGCTCACCACTTAGTTTAAATTCGAACCCTAAGAAGGAGTGGTTCGTTCCTGTTTGTAATTGAACAGGTCCTTTACTGTCGAAATTTAACGAGTCCAGTATAGGAGAAACTCGGCGTTTTTCATTTTTAGAGAGTCTGAAAAAATTTAAGAAGACTCCAGGGTTGACTTTTTCGTAAATTTGTGTCTCCCAAGCCCGAAAAAGTATAAAATAATACTTGAGAGAACCGCTTGATCTTTTACGACCAAGGAGTACTTTTCGTTATTAGTGTCTTTGATTCGAAAAAGTAAAAAAGCAACCAAGGACACGTCGTTTTATAACCAATATCGAATTTGAAACGATAAAAATCCAGCGATCTTTTTATGTTTTTACGGTCGAAAAAGAGTTGTAAATCGACCGTCTTTTAATTCCGTTTTAACAAGTTTAAAAGAAAAACTCGGCAATCTTTTCATGTTTTAGGAGTCAGAAAAGGGCTTAAAGGTGACTCTGGTTGAAAATGATAGATTTCGCCTGAATAATCCTGTTATCTTGCACAAAAACACAAACATTACTCATACCTGCTTGAAAGAGATAAAAATGTCGTAATAATACCTTTTTAAAGTGAAACATAAAGAAATTTGGAATTTATCTACTCAAAAAACTTATAAAAAGGGCTTTTTACCATTCATTTTTACCATTTGTGATTTGGGTGAGGAAATAGTGCTTTTGCTCTAAAAACTTCCCGAGAGGATTGCGGAAAATCCAACCGTCGGAATCGGACGCCGTCTTCACCAGGTAATCCACATCATCCTTCTCTTGTTTTTTAACCATTTAGTTTTTCAATTTAGTCTTTTATTTCATTTTTTAGGAGGGTTTTTTAGGCAAAAAACCTGCGCTCGGGGTACGTAGGCTCACCACTGCGAACCTGCGGACCCTGACATTTTCTCCATTAGGAAAAATCTCGGGGTCCGCACCTTCCATGTGGACAAAGTGCGGTCCCACGCACTGTGTCCAACATGAAGGGTGCGAGCCCCACCGCGAGGGTTTTTAACCCAAAAATTCTCAAAAATGGACCAAAGAAAAATTATTATAGCTTTCTAATTGATCTTTTTGCTTGATGTAGGAAGTACACCATGCTAGATTGGCACGAACGAGAGCACGAGGATGTGGATGCTGCCGCATGGAATCATCAACCTTTGCTTAATGCTTTGAGGGCGTGCGGCTTATACAAATACTGGGCCATTCTTGGCATGAGGGCTCAGGTGGATTTCTTGCGATGGATGGTTGACAGATGGAGCGTCCAGGACCAGTGTTTCTTCATTGGCGGCCACCAGCTCGAGATCGAGCCGGTGGATATATACTTTTTGACTGGTTTTACTAAGAGAGGCATTGACTTGACTCTGTTCGGGACTAGGGCAGGTGGCCAGTCTGTCGATAGTCTTCGGTTAGAGTACTGCAACAGCCAGACTAGAGCCAAAGGGATAGACATAAAGACCATATCCCTTCCTGAGCTCAAGGTGATTGCATTCACTGTTACTAGACTTTGCGGAGTTGCCACATTACATGTTGCCACCGGATCCCAGATGCGTATGGCAGTTGATTGCTTTCAGGGCACCGTCTTCAACTGGTGCAATGCTGTGTTGGCCAATGTGAAGGGCCAATTGACCAAGGCCAAGAACGGACGACTGAAGACTTTTGGTTATGGAGCTTTAGTCGTGAGCTTTGGCCTGGAGAGGAATCCTATGCTTATCCCGCAGCACCTTACAGTTGGAGCCGGGCTTCCCCGAGAGCCCAAACTGATGCGATGGGTCGCAGTCATGGCCGGTCATCTTGACGAGGGGACCGAGGTCGTCTGGTTCAAACCTGAGTTTTTCCAATGGTTGGAGCACCAGGTTTTTTCTATCTAGGATTTTCCTTATGCTGGGGTTGACTTTCGTGGAGACCCAGACATGGCTCTTCCTCTAGGAGAGCAGTGGGATGACTCAGGTAATCATTTTCAACACTTTCCTAATGTTAATTTTTTTATTTTTATATCGTCTCAAAACTGATAGTAATAATTTTTTTTTACAATGCAGATGTGGGTCCACAACGACCAGACACTCTCCGGCCTTTCGAGAGAAAGCAACCAATTGCGCCAACTCCAGCCCCACAGGATGAATCAGCAGAGACCTTGGCCGAGTTGGAGAGTCACCTAGAGCGCTTGACAGGGGACATTCCCGAGACTAGCATAGACGGCATCCCTCGTCGGCTTCAGCGCTATGTGATTGGAGTCCCCGGACCTTTTAGGAGGTTCCTTTGTAAGGTGGCCCGTGCAGTGGTTTTGTATCGAGATCATCACCAGCGATGGGATGATTGCTTATGTAGTCAC